>OMOT01003194.1:1362-15343 GCA_900312575.1 Acanthochaenus luetkenii
GGGTATGCATGATTGAAATTAGTGAAACTATGTTGACTGTAAAATCTATACCTGTTAACACCAAAGAGATGTGGTAGCACAGTGTTGCTGTAACTCAAAGAATTGCTCAACAAAATATTTAATTCATGCGCTGACTTTGTCACTTCAGTTAGAAACGTATTTCCCTTATGCAGAGCTCTGCACGGCCTGAAGTGCACATACTGTAATTCCCCTAAATGCTGTGCATTGCAATACACGTTACACACGAACAAAGCCACAAAGCAACAGATCATCGAACACACAGAGCCCAGCTCTTATTGAAGTGCTCCTCCCAAACACCTATCAAGCCATATATAGTTGTGAACGTTGACTCAAATTATACTGTATTCGCATTCACACATTGATAGATTTTACGAAAACAGAGCATGACTCTTAGCTGAGGTTACATTAAAAGCCTTTTCATTTTCTGACTGGTTGGAAACACATTTGGTTTCTAAATATGCATGCAAAGGGATAGTAAAAAAGAAAGAAAAAGGAACATGATAGTTTGAATGGGCATTATCCAAACCATGTGTTGTAAAACTTAGCCTGTCATAACATTTTCCCCATTGACTTTTACACTGTTGGCTCTCTCCGCTGTCAACAGACAGTAAAATGGTAATAATTAATGATCTTGAAGTTCTGAATGGCATATAGAGAGACTGCTAGCATTGCTAGCAAATTACCTGTACCGTGCAAGTACCTAGAGTGCCTCTGTGTGTCTAAAGGCATCCTCCTCGTGGTTTTCATACAGACCACTGGGCTGTGGATGGATGACAGTCTCTTCTGCTTTGACCTGAGCTCTTCCCCAGTCTCAATGTGTTAGCTCAGTCTCTCCCTCCATGTATATCAGCCAACACTTAAGCACACTAACATGATTTTAGTTGACAGACGCTCTCACACCGTAGAGTATTTGTTTGCGTGGGCATGGGTTCCCCTGCTCTTGGACATGTCCATCTTGCTAAATGGACATGTACCTTCTGGGGCTCTGAGTTTGCTTGGCACGTTCCCTCTGTTATCCACCTCTAATCTTTTGGACACTCTCTGGCTGCCTCTTTAAAGACTCAATAACCAGAGCATGTGCAGACTGACAGCCATTTTCACTGTGTCAATTGTTTCTCCTGTTATTGTCTAGCTCTGAACATTCTTTATTGTACGGGCAGTGTATGGCACCTGTCTATAACAGTACCCTCCAGCTGTGTCTCCAGACCAATCTTGTCAGAATTAGACACTCTTGGTTCAGGAGGAGGTGTCAAAGGCCACGGCTAACTCACAATAGAGCAATCAGTCCTGCACATTGTTCCTGGAGCCATTTTGTGCCGGCTCTGGTTCCCCTGTCTGAAGGTATGACTCAGAGAATAAAGGCTTCTTGATTGAGCCTGGTGGAGACTAGAGGAATAAAGTAGTACACTGCATGGGATTATTTTTTTTCCAGTTCTGTTCTATAGAAAATGTTTACTATTGATGTTGTTCAATCAGTTCCCATTGCACGGTCCACTGTGCCGAGATTGCCAACTGCAGATTTCTTGCCAGCTCCATTATGAGTATTTTAGTCGAACCATGACGCTGCCCAAACACAATTCTTGAAGAAGCTTTGTCACTAAACCAAATATCCCATACTCAATTGTAAATATTACAAATGTTGTAATTTCTTCCTGAATTTGCTGAATTTATATCACTGTTATCCACTGGACATGATCAAATTCTTCTGCAGCTTTCATGTTGATAATATTTCTGACTCTAACGCTACAGACTTGATAAATCTGCTCCACTCTCTTGATTTCAATCAAAATACTACGGGATCAACTCAAATTAAAGGACACACTCTGGATCTAGTTATCACCAAAGGCCTCAATATCACCATCTTATCCATTCACGATTTTGCTGTCTGATCATTCATGTGTGTTCTTTCATTTTGCCTTGGCTGTAAGGATGCAGAATGTAGAGTGCATTGTCAAAAAGCGCCTACTAAACTACTGTTGAAAAATGTGTTAACCTTGTAAATCTCACTTCTTTGTCACTCACATCAAAATGACCCTAGACACCATATCACCTGTAAATGTTAAATAAAGTCTTTAAACATAAAGCACCATGGCTAAATGTAGAGTTAAGTGACCTAACCTTGTGACTGCCGTAAAGCACAAGAGAACAAAACTCTAGATTCACCATAGCCTTTATAAAGGTCACCTTGCTGACTATAACAAAGCCACAAGATATGCCAGACAGTGTTACTTCACCAAAATAATCATTAACCCCAAAGATAATTCCAGAGTGCTGTTCTCCACGATTGACAGTCTCCTAAATCCAGCACCTGCAACAGTTTCGAACTGCAATTTTCCATGTGAGGATTTTGCTAAAAAAAAAACACCATCAGAGTAAATAACAAAAGTGAGGCCAAATAAAGCATTGATTGTCCCTAGCCCCACTTGCATAGCTAATATGAGCTCTTTCAATCTGATTGACAATCAGTGTCTGTCCAAAATTGTCTCCAAACTTAAACCCTATACCTATACTCTTAATCCTATTCCCACCAGATTTTTTAAAGAAGTTTTCCACTGTTCAGCAGATTGCATGTTAAATATTATAAACTGCTCTCTATATACCGGCAACTTCCCTACTGCCTTAAAAACTGCCACTGTAAAACCCCTGCTCAAAAAGAACAACTTGGATTCTTCCATTATACGTAATTTTAGACCTTTATCCAATCTCCCATTTTTAAGGAAAATAGTAGTTTTTAAGCAGCTAATATATTTTCTTCATAACAACAGCATGCTGGAGAAGTTCAAATCGGGTTTTCGTGCAAACTACAGCACAGAAGCTGCTCTGGTGAAGGTCGTAAATGACCTCCGACTGACTGTTGATGCTGGAGATGTGGCCATTCTTGTTCTAACTTGATCTAACTGCTGCGTTGGACACCATAGACCACGCCATCCTAATTCATCGTCTCGAGCACTGGGCTGGTCTCTGCAACAACACTACATTATCAGAGATAACATTCCATGTTGTTTTAGGAGCTGTCTCATCCAAATAAGCTGATATTACGTGCGGTGTGTTCCACTAGGATCCATTCTGGGCCCATTAGGAAATGCAGAGAGAATAAAACAGTGTAGAAGAACGGAACAGAGTGCTAACTGCAGCATAATGGTTGTCAGAGTTGGTTGTGAAATTCTGAAGTGCTAATGTTGTTCATTAGCACTCATGCTCTATGCCATAGCTTGCTTTTATGTGTGCACATTGTTAATGCACTGAATAGAAAGACGTCAGTTTTTTTTTTCAAGAAAATGGCAATATGATTTGCAAAATAGAACAAAATTGGTGTCCTTAAAAGCTAGAATGTTTGTATAAAAGTGCCAATGATGAGGCATCAAAATTTCTGGCACAGGGAGATGGACTGAGAGAGAAGCACAGATAGAGGAAAAGATAGAACGACAGGGGGAGAGAGGAGAGTGAAAGAAAAGGAGAAGAAACACTTTAATAATAGAAACCATTTAGAGCAAAAAAGCTTTTCCTTTTTTTTTTTTATTGTGATCCTTTCAGCAGCTAAATGAGGCGGTGTATAGCGTCCTGGTTTGATTTGTCTGCTAGGGCCCATGTCCGTTTATTGAGATTGAGAGTGTTCCCTGAGCACAGTAATGAACCATTTTATGATTCATTATCCCACTGCTGATTCCTGCTGCCAAGTCTGCAAACTTTCTAATTAGCTTAGGTCAAACATTCATACAGTTCTCTTCTAATTATCATTGCTTATTACAGAATGGACATTGCAGCACAGCCACAGAGGAATGAATTTATTTGGGTGGTGTCCTCCATGGAGCGACATGTTTTATTCTCCCAGTGAATCTTATGGAAATGGTGAGGAAGAGTCAGGGATTTGCTGAATAATTGCACAGGAATAGCTCTGGGAACATAATCTTCCAAATAATCACTGCGAAATAAGGATGAAAACAGCGAGGGAATATACAAATTATTCTTTGGAGACTATTCTGTAGATTCAGTGGAATCTCGCTAGTAATTGGACCAGGTTCATACTGTAGATAGAGGATGTTAAGCCAATAAGTCAATTCTGCAGCTGCATGTATAACATGTAGAAAATGTGGAAGGTGGTAAGTCAGCCATTTTTAGTACACAGTAATTTTCTGTAATATACACATGTGCACTCATGACTACATTAGTGTTTCCATGAGAATAAGCAGCCACAGTTGCCAGCAGGAAAAAAAACATACCATTGAATGGTGAGTAGCAACTAGCTGTGTGTGTAGATGAAAGAGTGGGTGAAGTGAAGCTTAGGTGGTTTGCATGGACCCCTCCCCACCATCCAGACACACACATACACACACACACCTCCACCACCAACAACCTTCCCCACCTTTGCATGCCCTCGTGCGGAGGCTGCTGCCCCTCTCTTACCTCACAAGAGAGAGAAAAAGCCCAACATCAATGCCTAAATATGCTCCCTGCCCTTTGAATATTAGCCACCACCTTGCTGCACTGTGTACACTGTGGTCTATGGTTGGGTTCCCTCTGGGAGGCTCCAGGCAAAAATGATCCAATACAGCTTCATGAAGAGCAAACTGCACCGGGTGTATGTGCCGTGCAGTGGAGAATTGAGAGAAATACATACACTAGATGGAGAGTGAAAGCAGTACACTGCAAGGTTTAAAAAGAGGAGAAAGATTTGCATCTGCAGGGTTTCATTTGAGTGAAACTGGCTCTGATGTCTCGCCTTGTTTAATATGGATCTACAGAGAAGTCAGTTTGCCTTGTGCAGGAAGGACAAAGGGGACTTTTTACGGAGATACTCTCAGTTCTGTTCACAAAAGAAGAGGAAGTGATAACGAGAGGAACAATATACTAGTTATTTTGTGTGTTCCTTACTCATACTACCATCAGGCTGTAGCTACAATTACTGAATGCTCCCTCTTTACAGATGTATTTCCTGCTATTGCTATAGATTTCTATAATAAAGCACTCAATTTGTCAGCTTGAATTTTTAAGCTGTGAATCTTGAGATTTATTTCAGCTGAATGTAAAATGTCATCTTTGTGATATGAAAGTGTGTGTGTGTATTTGTGTGTGTGTGCGTGTGCGTGCAGCCTGTATTATTTTCACCCGCCCCAGTCTCCCTGTCAACCAACTGACGCTATGCTGGGGATCAACTCAGCCCCTCTCAACATGAAACCAGATTCAAGTGTGTGAAAGAAAGCGAAAATGATTTGTGGAGAAAATGGAGAGAGAACGTGCGAAAAAGAAAAAGATAGAGCGAGGGGGATAAGGGATTTAAAGTCTGTTTTTCAGACCAAAAGGGAAGAGAGACGGTATAAACACTGCAAGGCTGTATTTCTGTCATTCTTGACTTGACAGACTCCATCTTTCACCCTCTGCCCCTCAACCATCCACTGCTACAGTGTTTGCCCAGCGAAGGGGCACTATCGTTTACCCGCACACTAATGAGTCTGTCAGCACAGCAAACTTCACTTCACTCACCACCAAGCCCACAAATTACATTTCATGTGTTATTTACTGCACTTCTTTTAATTAGAAAAATGATTTTGAGGAGCACTTTGGAAGGAGGGGTGAAATATCTCTCCGTCTTATTCTGTTTTCTGAAATATCATCACTTTGCATTTGTTTCCCCCTTCACAGTCTGAGATTACTATTTAGCAGAACTGAGGTCCTCAACGGACTTATAATAATGCTTTTCCTGAATTAAACTGTTGAAAACCTCACATGAATTACAATTATAGTTAGCTGATGTGTAAGACTGGTGTTCAGTTGCTAAGAAATTCTTGTACCGCTTCACCTAGATGAGCCCGACCAGACTCGGCTGACAAAATCAAACATGTTTGAAATAATTGTGTCGGGACAAATTGTATTAAGCATACAACTGTCCAGAGAAGTCATGGCGTATCCTGTTGGATTAATATTTGGCATAAGGCGCAGATCTGTTTTAATAGCTAAAGGATAGTCTGTGTCCTCCCCAACCCCGACTAGCCGAGATTCAAATCGGGCTTAGAATCAGCATTAAAATCGTCTAGTCTGACCCTATCTTTGATCACTACCACATATAGTTCCTAGTCACTTTAAAAAAAAAGAATAATATGAAAGAGCTTCATGAAGATGACAGTGATCATGGTTATTATCACTGTAAACGTGTGTACACAGTTCTATAATGTTGGATTCATATTGGGCAGAAGGTGCAGATCAGGTTTGATGGCTCTTTATCATCGGGATACCAGGGTGAATAATGTGTGTATGTATGTGTGTGTGAGGGGTTGGTGGGGTCATGGGGAAGAGGAGGGAGGTTGAGGAATGATCTCACACAGAGATGCTCCATAAATCCCACTCATAATTGTTTCCCTACTTGGTGTGCAGTCCTGCTCCATAAAGGGGCAAAGCCAAGGGTGCTCTAAATGTCAGGGGAGCGGCGTGCTGATGGATTACCTTTTAAAGATATCAGAGAGAGGCCCATTTCACGTGAAAGATGAGCCCAACACAGCGCTCAGGGGCCCTGTCCGCCTTCGTGAGCACATTTCCCCCCGGGGGAAATTTCTCTTTTTATCAACTGTCCAGAGAAGTCATGGCGTATCCTAACTGAATAAATCAAAGAGAATTAGTTTGCCTGTGTTCTCTTATCTACGATGTGCCCGTATTTCTGCAGAGATAACCTGCAGAGATGTGTTTGTGTGTGTGTGTGTGTGTGTGTGTGTGTGTTTGTGTGTGTGTGGTGGGCCTTGCAGTGTTGGATTGTGACAGTAGAGGTGGCTCACATCTGCATATGACTGGCCAGTGTTGGCTGGCGGCGTAAACACCACCTACACCTGTCTCATTACCCTTGATTCAAAGACGCCCAGACTGACCAACGCATATGTGTGAATACACACACACATTCACACACACCACCAGTAAAATACTGAATATATCATCAACACACACTCACACATACATTCAGGGAACTTAGCTAGCACATCGCGGCTGTAGAGTTTGCCCGTGTGTATCGAGCCCTGGGCAGCGATGCGACTGATATTCTTTGTTGCGTAGGCAGAGTTTGGCTAATTCCTCAACAAACTGTTAGTCAAGGTAGCTGGGATGCTGCTAGTTCTAAGCAGGGGTCTCTGGATGTCTCCTCGCCCTTGGCCTGTCTGGGACAGCTATCATTACAGACCCAGTGCCTCTCCAGATAAGAGCACCCAGGTCTTCACAGCACATTGGGTGCAGCCGCGGCAACCTGCTGTGATAGCTTATGCTTAAAGGATCATACTTTTTTTACACATTAATCAGATGGCTCTTTGACCAGAGAGTATTGTACGGCCCAGATTAAATTGAAATTCATGGTTTGGTTCTCTGATAATCTCCACACAAACATCAGCAAAATGTTGCCACTGCTCTTGCTAAATTAACTGGAGTCATGGCAGCAATTTCAAGTTTCAAAATTCATGGCCAAATCCTTTTAAAGATTAAGAATTGATTCAAGGAAAATGCCAGTGATATTAAGCTTTTCACTCATTTCTAGTAGTATTTTTCTAGTACTTCAGATTGATCTGGACTCATGTCCTATGTAAACACTGTGTTGTGAGATATAGAATTTAAAGTTGTATGACTTTCTTTTGCTCATAGGATCCCATCCAGTTTAAAGCTGAATTATATCACTGGCACCACGTTCAATACAAACTCATATTGTGCATCAATACAAAATGCTATTGTCACAACAAAGCCACACAATGGGGAATTGACTAGGCGTCAGATAGAGGTGTGATGAAGGAAATTATTTTAGAATTTAAAAACACCATTACGGCTGTAAATCAATAACAACACATTATTAAATGGAAGGATGATTAAGCCCAAAGTTGCCTCAATTCTGTCAGCGACTCCCACTCATTTAGGAGCCAATGCAAGTCACTTGCACTCACCTGGTCCATAGGCCTTAGGCCAAGGTCAAAGAGCTGACCTCTGACTATTACACAACATGACAAAAACCTGAATTATCCTTCAACCTCAATCATGACTTAGATTCTGTCATTTTGTGCAGTTTGTTTTGTCATTGATTAGTTTTTTTATCACATGGAAGATAAATTGTATTGTTTGAGCAGTGAAAGCAGCCACTCATTCATGTTCATCTCTCTTTTGCTTTATATCATCGTCTCTCTGGGTGTTTATGTTTATCCCCATATGTAGGGTCGCCTCTATCCTCCTCTCCTCTCTCCAATCTGCCTTTATGCTTACGAATGTTGAGAAAAACATGTTGAGGAGCTCCCTTTGGTGATGGGAGCAATTTGGCTCTCATATGTTCCTATCCTCCAGACACTGCTTAGTGCTGCTGTGTGTGTGTGTGTGTGTGTGTCTGTGTATTAGAGAATAAATTAGGCTTGGCTTTTATTTTGAGCTAAAATGTCAACGCTCAAGCTAATTTTGGAGAGTGTTTGGTAATCTGTCTGGAGCTGAGCATCAGAAAAGAGGAATATTGTTTTTTTAAATAATAATTTCAATGTGATTGTTTTTATTCATAAGCTTTAGGCTTACAGTAAATGAGGTGTGTGAGCTGTAAGGCCAGAGGGTGGGGGAAGGTCTCCTCTCTCCTCTACCTCTAAACTGACAGCTCATCAGAGACTCTGAGCAGTAATTGAAAAGCATGGGAAAGTGGATAATGATCGTTTATTTGTATGAAATTCAAACGAGGAGGGGAGAAAAGCTGGACTTGTCGGTTCAGAGGCTTATCTAGCTGTGGCTGGCTGAGTAATTAAATCAGAGAAGCGAGTGAAGTTCTCCTCAGCTCAGCGCCTCGTCTTGTTTCCTCTTTAATCAGGTGGCTATTAAACCTCTGATTGCACTCCCCATCTTCTGACTCCAGCATAGCTATTTAACACAGACTGAAAGCATTCTCCTGTGAGTTGGTTTGTGTGTGAGTGCGTGCGTGTGAGTGCGTGCGTGTGAGTGCGTGCGTGCGAGTGAGGCAGAGGATAAGAGACACATGTTGATAGAATGGGTCGGTGTGAATAACATTCAGTATGTTATTCCAGGTCTTGTTGACTAGATGATGAATACTTTTCTCCAGCACCATAAATCCATTTCACAGAGTACCACTGACCTGTGAGATATATCTGTGACCTTAAGTTTTAACACACAAACACACACGTTGATGCATTTGGCCACGCTTGCACAAGCAAACCTCTATTTCTCTTTCTCTTTCTCTTTCTCACTCTCCCCTTCCTTCTTTCTCTCTTTCCCAATCGTCAAGCACACACACACACACATTCATGGACATTCGTAGAAATGCATCAAGAGTGTATTTCTCTGATGGCCATAGAGTAACAGCAACCAAATGTTTAGAAGCTGCTGCCTCCATTAACGTCTGCCTCCACATGCTGCGAGTGACACATGATCTCCTCCAAGGTCATCTCAGATTCCTCCACTGCGCTCCTCAGAGATCATCCAGATTAAACTGATGCCCCGTTTAGATGGCTACGTCCGGCTGGGCCGCCTGCATACATACATCCTTATGTACCCAGCTCACTGCTGCTGGCGTGGACAAGGTTGTTCAGCGAGGAGAGATACCTTTGGATTACTTAGGGAGTAAACCTGGTGTAATGCTACACTGTATTTCTCATTCCAGTGTTATGAGACTGATTGTGTGTGTGTGTGTGTGTGTGTGTGTTTGTGTGCACCTACAGCTCCAGTCATACTAAATGAGCTGAATTGGACCCAGGCACTGGAGAGGGTCTTCATCGATAACCGTCGGGATGACAGCTCTCTGCGTTGGCAGGTGTTTGGCAGTGCCACAGGAGTGACAAGATACTACCCAGGTAGGCTGTAGGGTACGGAGCCAACACTCAGACTTATAAGTCACAGTAAGATACGGTCTAAATTGACCCTAGGGCTCCCTGGCTGCAGAACATTGGCAATCTCTTATCAGATGGCTGCACTGGTAACTCAATAGACAGAATGAAATTATGATTACTTTGATCTAATCTGATCCTACAGTGCAGCGTATGACCTATACATTTCCTTGCTCTCTCCAGCCACTCCATGGAGAGCTCCCAACAAGATTGACCTGTATGACGTCCGCAGAAGACCATGGTAAGTGTCACCTTTATCAGGCCTTGTATTCACATGAATATAGCCACAGATACAGAAGAACGGCCTTGATTCTTAAATCCAGGATTCATGTACAGTGTTTCGTCCCCGGCTCCTTTAGACCTCCTTTGCTCCCTTGGCCCTGGAGCTAAATAAAAGGATATTGTTGAATGGATTTGGGATCAAAACATTTTCCTGACCCTTATTTTTATCAGTAAGTAATTCTGTAGAATGCATTGTCTTTTCCTACAAGGACAAAACAAGATAGGGGCTAATGTTTTTGTATAAAGTGCCCACCTTTGCCCGTGGTTCTCCGTACAGCAGCTGACAACAGACTGCTAGGCCAGGCTAGTGTGAAGGGCTGGACAGAACTAGGCTGCGCTGGGCCAAACATCCACCTACTGCTCCTTGCTGTCCTCCCTTACATGTTCAATCTACCTGCCCCTGTCACATCGGCTTTGTGGAAGGCCTGCCTGTTGCCTGGTTACACGTTGGAGTGCACTGGACATAATCATGACAGCAATGTTGATTAGACCTGACCCGTTTTCCATCTCCGTCTCCATCCAGCTCAGCCTGAGTGGCTGTTTCAGGTCAGGCCAGGCTGTCAGATGAAGGGAATGAAACGAAAACAAACATATCTTTGTACAAACAAAAGAAGCCTTGCATTGGCACAAGAGGCTCAAGATCCCAAATACCACCGTCTTGATACTTGATACTCAAATCTCAGAAAGAAAATGACCACAAAGACATTTTACTTGATGTAAAATCATTTTCTAGTTAAGGTGTGTGATGAAACAGTGGTAAGCTCAATACCTCAGTGTATCCGCAATCATCAGACTAACAAGGTGTTTGTTCCCTGACAATGTAATTACGTTAACACCAGAAGAAAGTCTCCCTAGTGCTCCACTGTCAGAGGCAACACGTTAAACCTGGAAAATGCTGTCTACCCCCACCCGAACAACAAGCCCCTAAGAAATAGACTGTTTGTAAGTTGCATAGCACTGTGTAGTGGAGAGGTAAAAACAAGGATCTGGTCTGTGTTTTCTTCAGCGAACATCAGCCGTAACAACAGAAGTACACCAGATTTTAATTCCCTTACACATGTTTTGACTTGGGGACTCTTGAAAACAGGAAGGATCAGGGAAAGATGAGGGGAACTGCTGAGCGGCAGGAGCCCAGACAGTGGATGTGTGGCAAGGTTAGACAGAGGAAGGAGTGTATTTTGTGTAGAGGATCACCTTGTCACCCCCCTGGTCCTCCATGTTTGTCACTGTCATTTCTGTCGTGCTTCTCCCCCTGTTGGAGCCTCAGTCGTCCTTTCAACGTTCCCCGTGGCCTGTTGCTTAGCAACCTGTGCCCAGGCGTGTTGAGTGGCGGGGCCGTGGCAGGGAGTGCCACGATATGTCAGGTCAAGCTTGTGCGATTATAGTCTAACATGCTGTCTCCCTGACTCTGGAGGGGTCAGCCAATCGCACAACAATACAGTCCTCTGGGATAGTTAGGTAAGCCAATCATGTGTGTTTAGGCAGAACAACAACAGCAACACTAGCAACAATACAAGTCATACAAATGCCAACATAAACACAAACTCATACACACACTTGGCAATAAATACATGAACACAAACTGTCTAACACATCCTCCCACACACATATCAGCACTCTTCCTCAGTCACAGATAAATCATATCACATGGGGCGATATGCCACAAGATACCCTCACAAATACCAGTACAGCAACCAGAATGCACAGATGCAATTGCAGGAACATGCTTCACTGACCCTAAGGTGCTTAAGATTGGTGCGGAGAGGAAAAGGGCCAAAATTAATGGCCAGTCTGTAGCGTACTAGACCTGTAGCTTCCCTGGGAGGGATGGATGGCAGAGTGGCTGACCTGGCCAGGGCTGTCCTGGCACCTCTGAGGAAATGAGGGGATGGAGATCGGTAGGCTGCCTGCCTCTACAGATGGGCTCTCTCCCCGTCTGCTCCACCACTAACGGCCCCAGGAAAATTAATGGTCCAGTCAACACACTTAATTGTCTCCAATTGCTCTGACATTAATTATTAACATTTGTCCATTATAATGTCTGTTCACGTTATCAAAGGAAGCGAAGCAGAGGGAGGCAGAGTGTAGTGAGGCAGAGGGAGAGGGAAAAGCAAAAGGGGCGAGAGAGAAATAAGAAGAGACAGGCATGGAGTCCTGTTAGCCAAGCGTTGCAAAGACTGCATTACCTCCCAGGTTCACGACAGCATGTAGGCCATATCACATATTGATTTCTTCAAAAAGTCAATCTACCTTCTCCGTAAATATTATGACTGCTGGTCAATCCTTGAAGCTGAGGCTCCCCCAAAATGCCATTCCCCTAAATATCTCGAGCCCTGAGTTTCGCCAACACCTCCTTTCATTATCTTCACCCTACTTCTAAGCGAAGTTGAATCAAACGAAAGGCCACTGTGTTATTGGTGGGACTGAAGGTAAAGGATATAACAGTTGGACCAACAATCAAAGTGTGACCTTTTAGTTTGAGTCAAATAATGACATGGAGTCTAGTAAAACACAGTAGAAGACGTATCTTTATTTATTCTGTCTCTATTTACAGGTATGACAATAAAGTGAAAACAGAGCAATAATTTAAGCACTTGTCTATCAATGAATGCTAGTGTATGCACATTTTTATTTCACATTTACATTTCTGTAATTGTTTTTGCAGAAAGATTGTGTCTGAACATTTTAGAATGTTTGCATCCAGATTTAGTGTCTTTCTCTTGGCTGTAACCCAAAATATGGAAATGTGAACCTTGGTACCAACACTTCCAATAATCAACAGAAAGTGGAATAAATAAAAGGCAGACAACATCTCTTTCTCCTGCAGGCTCGCTAGTCCCCATCCTCCTATATTTTTTATCTTAATTCAATCTTTATTCGGCTTCCACATCCACAGGAGCACTAAGAGTGCAGCAGTCCATAAAATAATAAGCCCATCAGCACAACACAAATCCACGCACACATGCATGCATGTACACCAACACAGCTACCACACACACAGTAGCAGTCTCTCTGTATTAAATATACAGTTCACGCAGCATTTTATCACTACTCTTACATCTACATGATGCACGCATATCAATGTTCACATTCTGAAAGAAATACACACTGGGAGGGCACCCACACACACAATACAGTAGGCAAACATGTCACTCATAAAAGTACATGCGCTGCATAATGTGGCCAGTAAACATGATCCTATGTTCAGAATGGAACATATTGAAACACGTATTTGCTCATGAGCAACTGTACCGACACATACAACTGCAAACATACAGCAAGCTTTGCCTGTACACATAACACAACATGTATCGTGCTATCTATTAGGATATAGCCAAAATGTAGTATGTAGTAGATAATTCCTCCAATTTAAATGTAATGCACAACACTCTGTGGAGTGGGTCAGGGTGCATAAACACAATCTCCGGAGAGAGTTAGCCCCCCGGCACAGTTAATGTATTGATTTTACAGCGCTGCGGCGTGATAAAACAATTTCATGAATTCCAATGAGACTCCTTTACCAGACTGCTGTAAAAGGACAGAAATACAATCACTACAACACAGAATATGCTGCTGTGTTCATTGCTTGTATAATGCATTTCTTTTAGACTTATGGGGTGTGGCGGTGGGCGGTAGGGTGGGAAGGCTGTTACTGCTTTAATCTGCGCTCATTTAGAGTAATACCTACTTCCACTTCAATGTAAAGAGCACATGCCTACTGCACACACAAATCAATATTTATCATGATGGCACATGTTGTCTACATATTTGTTATATTTATATTAACTAGTTTATATCATGTATACATGTTATATACATGCATGTTATGCCTTTCTGGGGTTTTTTTCTGG
>OMOT01003216.1:3528-16960 GCA_900312575.1 Acanthochaenus luetkenii
ACCACAACACACACACACACACACACACCCACACACACACACACACACACACACACACACACACACACACACACACACAACCCAGTCGGCACAATCAGGCCTTAGTTGTAATCTGCATATGGAACAACAGATGCTCACGGCTGTGCTTGTGTGTGTGCACATTTCTCATGAATGCGTTTCACCCTCACCAGCAGGCAGTGTGCAAGGTAATGGCGAAGCACAGCCCGAGGGCAACATAGGGTAAATACACGGTGAACTATTTTCCCTCTGTGGCTGACACAGGCTAAGCTACTGAATCCGCCGCTGTGAGACCACACATGACTAGCAGCGCTTACCATAAGTAACAGTCGTCAGTGGACCAATGCTATGGGATGTGCGGCAGGAATCGCTCTAAGAACCTATAAATAGAGTTTCACAACAATGAAGCCAATACGTCGTATAAAACAGCAGCATTATCCAAGTCTGTAATCCCTGTATCTGTATCTCACATAACAAGTCAACAAAAAGAACAGTGGACAATCTCAACATGGGTAACCTTCTATCTGACCCCCGTAGTAGAGTGTGTGTGCCACCGTGGGAATTAGAAAAGAGAATTAATATGACGTCATTTGGGAATTTACACAAGATAACTGAAATGAGTCTTTCTTAATATCTCTTGCACACATATGGCCTCTACACATGTGCATTTATTCCTCGGTCAGTATAGCGCAACGCTGCCAAAGGAGTTAGTGGTTCAATGCCTTGCTCAATTTCCCTGGTGATAGTGAGTAGCGTAGATGTAGGGATCAAAACCAACAACATTCTGCCATTCTTACCTCTAGGCTAACCTGCGAGAAAGGAGGAGAAGGGAGAGTTGATTCAAGGCCATAACACCTGAGCAGCACTGTGCTATAAGAGAAACCCCAAAACACCAGTTTATAGTATCTGAATTCCACTTCCATGGTAGGTGGGCTGGGGATCACAGATGAATGTCAACCCAGGAGAGGATGTGAATGTATGTCTGTGTGATGCAGGTAGATGTGGGTCGGGAATGTAAGGAGGCTGCATGGAGGCGGAAGGCAAACCACTGAACGGTTGCAGATGTGGTAACACGGGTGTGACGGAGGGGTATGGCTGGAATGAACCAACTCTGGATGAGATTATCATAAATCCCTTAATTTCCTTTTAATTCAAAACACTAATCATTGAAGGCTGTTTTCCCAGCCAGCTGTTGCTGTTCACTTCTGCCCAGTTGCAATGCAGGGCTCAGGGTTGGCTTTGGCAGTACGAACACGTATACTCAGTCACATGCAAGCATGTGTGAACACACACACACACACACACACACAGACACAGAGTCCAGGCTGCTCTCCCAGCAGGAGAGCGTTACAACGAGCCCCCACTGACCACCAGAAGTGATGAAAACCCACTCGCTCCAGTGCTTTCTATCTCTCGCTCCTCATATTCATCCATCTGTTCATAATCCTTCTCCGGATTTCTTATTTATCAATCTATCATCTGATTCTTCAATCCATTCATCTTCGATTCCGCCTGTGTCTGTCTCTTGTCTCTCGGCATCGCAGAGTGGAGATGTGTATCATGTCCCCGTGGCATTGCGCCCACAGAACGCTAACTTGGCTGCAGACCCTCTGGACAGTAAATCTACAAAGACCCCCACTGAACCATGACAAGCACAGGTTCCATCCAAATAGTTAAATAATGCGTTCCCATGGTAACCAGTGCTTTCACGGTATTGGCCGGTAAGCCCACTTAGCAGCCTCCCCCTGCTTCAACTCTCAGGGCTCTCACTGCAGTTTATGCGGCTTCTTTCTTGCACATGCCTGGCCATGGGCTGGATCTGCATGGCTGCCTTCAGCGCTGCCTGTCCACATCACATGCGGTCTTTCTTAAATCCACATAATGAATGAAGTGGCAGGCTTACCTGCATTTGTGAGCGGAGAGACGGTGTAAGTGTAAGTAAGGAGGGCCGACCTGACCAAACATCACACATCTGTCCAAAGACACACATGTATCAGCTAACACTACATATGATCTGATCATACTGTATTCTATAGCACATGGTTTGTCAGGCAAACACATATTAACTTCTATGTTGAAATATTGCACGATAAAAAGGCTTTTTTTGACTATAGGTGCCATGTCTTAGGAACATAAAACCCTGGCTGCTCTTCACCCGTCAACGTTACTTCCTCAGCCTCCCCGCGGGTTGAGGGGTGAAGAGCAAGAGGGTTCAGCATGTGCATAGCAATGGCATGCTGACAAGGCAATAACCCTCTCGTCCTTAGCGCACATTTCCACGTCAATTCCTCCCTCGCCAGGCACGCCGACATGGCAGCTCGGTCTCATATGGTGACATCACAGTGAAATATGACAACCTCGCTCAGACGACGAGCCCAGTCAGTCTAATGATACAGCCAGTGCCGAAGGGAGCTCTTCCTGTGCCTGTAGCCAGAGCTGATGCCAGATAAAGAAACAAGGCGTGCTGCGGTGTGCAAACTGCAATCGTTTCTCCCTTTTCTCACGGAAGTGCGTTGCCTCTAGTGGCACTGCGATGATGTTTTCCTGCAGAACGTGGGATGAGATATGCAGCCAGCGGTGCCGCTCGGATCCTCCGGCTCTCATTGGCCTCTCGTATGCCACGCTGCAGTCCAATCAATACCTACTCAATTACCATGCACCCAACAGCTCATTCACGCTGTGGCCCCCCGTGCCAGAGGGAAGAGGGAAGGAGAGAGGCAAGGTGAGAGAAGGAGCGACAGATGGGCGGAGCAGAGAGGGACGGACACGTGACGGTGAGAGGTGTTTTACTTGGGACCTGTTGTCAAACCTCAGTGTTGCATTCACTTAATGACATGCAATTAAAGAAAACCCTGTAGCGCGAAGGGTGAACCCCCCCCCCCCCCCACACACACACACACCACAGACACACCATAGACACACATTCGTGAAACCATAATTAATAGCCCGTCACAGCTGTCAGCGGCACTTCCTCCTCCTCTTTATGTAACATTACAAAAGCACGCTCTGGCTTACCTCGCTGTCACGGCCAGCAGCTCCAAACGAGAGCCGGCTAGTTTGACCTTCAGGAGTGCAGTCACATAGGGAACGGTACTTAGCATCACGCACACTCATGACAAACCAGCGTTGCTCCAGTATTCATGAGCCTTTTCCAAATGGATCAGGTTTGGACATGACAATGTCCAATGTATGTGTGTGTGTGTGTGTGTGTGTGTGTATGTGTGTGTGTGTTTGTGCATTTGTGCATTCAAGCTTTAACTCTGATCTAGGTGTGGGCAGCTGGTGTATGTGTTTACGTGGACAACGTTATGGTCTATGTGAGCGGTCACAGACAACGCAAGGTACGGTGTAAATGACCATATGTGTGCTGTGGTGAGGTTCCACAATCACGGCATGGCAAGAGAGAGGGACGCCTGTCATGTGTGAGCATCATCAGCATGCTTCATATAACCCCGCCCCCGCTGCTTCCTCTACACCAGAGGTCGCCGCGGCACGTTACCTCACCGCTCTTGACTAGTTGCTACCCCTTGTTGCAAAGCTGAGAGAAACACTTGGGGTTTTGGATCCTGTTTTGGTGCCGGCGACAGCGCACAGCCGGGTGCTGCCATTCCGACGCATCAATGAACATCACACTGTGTCATCCTCACCCAATGAGGGCATGTTATTCAATTGCTGTGGTCTCATTATGGAGAAAGTGAATTCATCAGTTATATTTATTTGACTTCATCTCCATTTTGGGGGTTGGTTGTGTGTGTTCTGCATGATGCCGTGAGGATGTTGAAGAGGTAATGGCCTCATTTTGACATGACACGGCGAGACCTTTGAGTGGACTGGTATGGTGTTGCTGCGTGGAGGCAGAGATGCCGCCTCTGGAGTCCACTAGATACTCACCATACAAACACAACCACAATCATGATTCATTACTATCTTCTGAGAATAAACATCTTCATTAAAATCACTAGTATTTCCAGTTGGAGAAAAGAAGGTAGACTGGAGAGGATGAGAGTTAGGAACTAGTGCGGCACAGTATATCAATACTGGTAGAGAACTACTGTACACGTCCATTAGAGAAATCTTTCTAAACAAGAATTTTTCAGAACCAGTGTCCCCTTTGCATATTGCTTAACATCTAATTCTCTACCCTGAAATTCCATAGAGCATCACACTCACAAATCTCAATTATGAAATAAGCCCCTTTTATTAAAATGGCATTAAGCTGCATCAATCAATCCTCTCCGGACTTTCTCTTTACATCTGAGAGACATTTAACTACCAAATGAAAATAATAAAATAAACCCGACTGTCCACAATAATGTAAACCTCTTCCATGTGAGCGGTCTGCTCGGTCTAATCCACTACTGTCACCTTTGTTTTCTCTTTACGTTTCCTGATTGCCTCAGAACATAATGTTCCGAGCTGCCTTGACTTAATAGACAACACATTTTGCCATTTCCCCTCTTGTCTTCCATTGTTTTAATTGAGGACACTGGACTGTGATTCTGCTTCGTGAGCCTCGCCATGTTGCAAACACTCTGCCTCCTCATCCTTCAAATTGCAACCACATCACCACAATGATCCTTTCTCCATCTGATGCATCTTACTGCACCCCCCCCTGGCACCCCGCTTAAACATGCCCATGCCAGACGTAGGCTAAATACTACTACACTGTGGTGAACTTCAACCATCTGGCACCTAAGCAGGCTACAACAAACCATAAAAAGTATCCTGAAATACTATTTGACCCAGATATGGCCCATACCAATAATACTTCCAGCACTACAACGGTGCCTAAAACACAAATGGCTTCACTGGTAGCTCATGTTTTCTAAATCCAGAATCCACATCCATATCCAAACACAAAGGAATCAAAGTATCTTCCATCCCATTATAAAAACATCTTAGTCTTGATTGCAATTAAGACAGTAATCAAACTCAATTCCCTGACATTTGTATTGATCGTCCTTTGTAGAAGAAATGAGTGAGCCATGTGAAATAAGCACATTTCAATCCGCCAAGCTCAATAATCTCCACTGCCCTCTGCTTCTGGGACTTGGAAGAGCATGCGATGTTAACCATTCTGCTTATTGTAATGTGAAACAGTTCATGAGTTCAGACCAGTTCAACTGCTCATCTTCAAAACAGCAACCAGTACCTTTCTCATTTTCCACCAGCTTCACTTCACTCCAATCCTGAACTTGGTTATTTTCCTTGCCTACCTTTTCCACCACAAAGCCTTTACTCACAGGTGAACCCCTGCAATCAAACTTGTCTACCACTAGTGAACAACCTTCCGCCATCTTTTTGCTATTGTATAGTTACAATATAGCTGCAATTCATTGCCTGAAGAAGTGCCTTCATTGTTTTTGTAGTGGGAAAAAATATAGACTGGTTTGCACTTCATATAATTTATTTGCCTTATAATTTATTTATAAGGCAATTCCAGTCATTTGTTTCAGTTTAGATTTTTGTAAAATATGTCGTTGGATTTTAATAAATGGAAACTGCAGTACTTGTACAGTACAGTATGTTGTGATAATAACACAGGACTCAGGGCTACCTTTGACCCCAGGCCGGATGAAAACCCCGGCCCCCAACCTCCCAGTGGCTCAGCTTCCCGGTGCCACTACCAACAGCAGTAGCAACCTTCCTGTCACAGCTGAGGTCTCATGCTGCTCTCTAAGCTCCACTCTGGAACACCCACACATACACATATCTCCATTCACGCCCCTTGCCTGACTAAATTTTGGCTCACAATAAGTGTAGGCGTTGAAAGTGACGAAGAATTACAGTAAGTAGGACAACGGGCGAGGCAACAAAAACCAGAGCCGTGCCTCTAGTTTCCCTGTGATAGTTATGAATATATGAGCACATTTATCCATATGCTGATGTATTTAGCGCCAAACAGTCGAGAAAAACGGGGCATTGTTGTTTAAACGTTTGTAGCACTTGGTGATTGCCAAAACAATCTGCCTCCCGTTGAGGGTCCAGATTTTGCCCCTCTTTTCTGCCCACCTCGGGTTGTGTTCAGGCACAAAGAGGGCGTCTCGGTTGAGATCAGAACGGCCATCTTAGCGACTTGGACAGACGCAAACACTGATCTGAACACACAAAGAGCTTTTTAAGCTGACTGTCAAAACACAAGGAACCTGTTACAGAGGACAGAGGGCTACACCAGTGCTCTCGGTGGTGTAGTGGAGGGTATACGCAGATATACGGCGTGCGGGATTTATAGGCTACTCACCTGAAAATAGCGAGTGATACGTCTCAGTGTCCATCAATCAGACAGCAGCATAGCCGACCCGTCCTATAGGCAGATCAGGCGCTGCGCCATAGGGCCTCCACCAATGATTTTAATTGTACAGAACAAGTAGGCCAAATATATTTATATAGTGAGCAGAGTGGCGCCTCTTCGCTACAGCTGATGGAGCAGACCAGTCAGCCAATCACAGGGCCCGTCAAACTGTCAATCATCATGAAGTGACTTGAGACTTGACTCGAACCCGAAGTATGGCGACTCTGGATGACAGTGACAGTCGGGTTTCTCTTATGAGAAGCGCCATCAACAAGAACATTGTTATTATACCATTTCATATTGATATCAGTTGCTTTGAAACTAGACTTAGTTTATGATCATTTTTATACATGGTAGTGGTGTGCGCACATGTGTGTGTGTGTGTGTGCGGGTGGGGGTCACTGAGAAATCACAGTATACCCACCTCCCCAGACACCACTTCACCACGGAGTGCTCTCGCTATAACATATACAATATCAATGCATTAAGATACAATAAGAATCGTATTCAAAACAATATTTACAGCTTTGATCAAGTATCGATATAAAATTATTGCATGAAATCTTACATTGAGAATCCATCCTGAAACACGATTTAAATTGTATTCCTATGATGATAGACAGTTCATTCAAGATTTGTGAACGTGAGCAGCTGTCCACCAAAACAAGAAGCTACAGAATCGGTTTCTCCAATCTGTAATGTCACAAACTCCTTCACTCGCAATGAATTACAGAACATATTGAACGTATTGTGTCTGTGTCAATAAAAAGTGTCTGTGATTCCCTGTCAGATTCCCGGTATAGTGGCAGCTTGCCAGTCAGTGCTTTAAAGATAAATAAAAGAGAATGTCGGTTCTCTCCGTTGCGGTCAGGGACGGCCATCCAACTTTTCTATACAGACCACAGTGATGATGGGTGAGAAACGCATCACCAGTAACAAGACGCAGAGCATTATGATAAACTGCATCAAGAGGCTTCAGAGAGGTGGGCGAGTTATGCATATAAAGAACATCTCCATAGTCAAGAACAGATAATATTGTTGATTGCACAATATTGTTTTGGCTAATCGTGGAAAAACAGGACTTATTTCTATAAAGAAATCCTGCCATTCCCCTTAGTGTTTTGGTGAGCATATGCAGGGCTTGGATTTGGCAGATTGCATAATTGGAATTTTAATGGAGAATATTAATCCGTAGTGGCCCATATTGGGTTTTATAAGCTGGCTGATCAGGATCTGCCGGCTCTCCAGTAGCAGTAAGCAGCAGCGGTCTACTGACAATGAAGCTCTGGGTTGGAAGCGTTCTTTATATTACACAGGTGGCAGGGCAGGCGAACACAGGATGTACAAGTATGTACAATAGGACTGGTTAAGACCCACCCAAACCAGTCAAAAAAAAGAAAAAAAGAAAACGAGCGCAACAGAAATCTATATTTTTGTTGTTTCTATGTAAATCATAATCAATATCACTAATTTTCCACATACAAATAGACGAGTAGATGCTTGATTTGTACTTATGTGTCAGTGCACCAATCGAAAAAGCCCTTGTAAATCCAGAAGCCTTTGGCCGCCTGTGTATCAACATTGCCTTCTGTGTGTAATTAGCTAGCTGCGGAGCGGAGCTACTGTGCAGCTCTGGCTGAGCCTGCACCATGGCAACGCACAGGGCTGTGTCAGAGCACAGGCTCTTTTCTGCTTTCCTTTTCCCTCCCCTTCTTTCCTTTCCTTTCCTTTTCCTCACTGGCTTTTACTCCTCTCGCCCTCTTCTTTAATCCACACCTCGCATTTCTTTCTTCCCCTTCCCATCCCTTCCTCTCTCCTCTCCTAATCCCGCCCTCTTGCGTCCCCTCCCCTCTTGCATCACAGTCCAACTAAGACAAATGAAAAGACGCTCTCTAGTTCACATGTTGGGAGAGGCTCGACATTCCTGCTTTCCTCGACGTCCTGAACACAGGACCAAGCATTTTCCTGACATATGGCATTCAGTTAAATACCGATCAGGGCAATTTAGATCCCCAATATCAGTGACGGTTGCATCATCACACATTCATCCGTGGTCAGATCTGTCAGCTTGACACATTTTGTTCCAATTCAAAACCCATATACCTACGCACACGAGTCTAAACCAAATGAAGGGGACTAAAACTGATCATGAAAAGAAAGAATATACTCCCACAATGTAGAATTCTGCCATATCATTGAAGTGAATGAGAGATGAGTGCTGCAGAGCGAGCTGGTATTTTCTGTCTTCACATTGACAACATCATTTTGACATACGGATAGTCAGGTCACTCAACTGAATGAGGTTCATTGGCAGTAACGCTACATCGGTGTAATCATGAAGAAACATTAGGGTCTGATGTCCTTTGGCATCAGCTGCTAGAATTGGTGAGCAGGCAACCAATCCAGTTCAAAACCCATCCAGCCCTGCCATAGTTAGACGAGTAAAATGTGGACGGCGGGGCATCTTGCCTTGTTTCACAGGCCTTAATGGGAGGGCACATCTTCCCTCCTATTTCCTGAAGCAGCACTCTAAAAGTCACGCTGATATTTCTTAATAAAGTGCTCCGATTTTTTTGCCAGATGCTATGTGAAACACACGACACAAAAATATGTATTTTGTTCTTCTTCAAGCGTCAGGACGTAGGTTTAAAGACATGAGATGTTAATATGTCTGAACAGAGATGTTAATATGTTTGAAAATGTACTCAAATGAAATAAAATCATTATTTAGAAAAAGATCTTAAACATACTTGAGCCCTTTCCTGGACCACAACCAAAAAGCTGTATCCATTAATGAAGATGGAAAAAGCCATTGTCTACAATTGGCATGGAGGGTAATATCTGTTTTTGTTTTAAGTGTTTCCTAAACAGAGACCAAATTCTTAGTGAGTCATTTATAACGGGGGTTGTTTGTTAAATGTTTTTTGCCAGATTGGTAATGGGGCACATCATTTAGAAACTAGGGACTCAGGGTTGCAAAACATCTGCTCTGTATCCACTCACACTGGTCCAGTACCCCAAAAGTTTAAAACCAAAAAGAATATTGTGTATATTGGCAGCACCAATAATAGTGGAGGACATTTGGTAGTACCAATCCTCCCTCCTCCGTTTGCCCTTCCAAATATGATTTACTAATCCTTGGAATGATCAAGCTCCTTAAAATTGATTTTGGGATAAAATGGTCATTTTGACTGAATGAATTCTATCAGCTAGTAAACTGGGGAGTGATAACCACCTGATTAAGTCCTGTTTTACATTCTCCAGCACTGGCTTTAGGTTACACAGATCCTTACACATATGTGATGCTACCACACCCAAATATGTCAGATTAAAAGTGAATTTGCTGTGCCTGTCATTGACGGGGAATATTGTACTTTTAGTCAACTTTTGTAGCCCGATATTCTCACAGATGTTCTTGGGATATACATACTCGGTTCAGACACAGAGAATGAGATCATCAACATATTATGACAATTTACAGTCACCTCTGTTTATATCAGACAGCAGGCATCCCTGTCGGTTTCCCCTATAGATGAGAAAAACACTCAGATATAATCTTGTTTGTTCTGATACATGCTTGTGGAGAAGCATATAGGACCTCTATCCAGGTACGGACAATGGGTCCAAATCCAAACTTCTCCAGGGCTGTAAATAGATATTGATATTCAATTCAGTCAAATGTCTTAGTAGCATCAAGTTACATCAAGACCTCTGCTGAGGGTGAATCCTGAGGTGAGTAGAGAACATTAAATAATGGGCATAAATTGCCAAAAAGATGTGATGAAACAATGATAAAACCCATCTGGTCAGGGTGTATTATAGAATTCATAACTGACTGAAATCTAGTAGCAAGGACCTTAGTTAGAATCGTATAATCATTACAAAGGTTTACAGGTCTAGATAATTTATATTTGAGGGGGCATTTGTATTCTTTATGCAAAACATGGTGATAGAGGTGGTGTCATCTTACAAGTATCTAGGTTTCCATCTTGATGAACAATTGTCTTTTAAACTTCATATTTAACAACTAGCAAAACCTTTTTAGAAACAAGGGCTTGTTTCAGCTTTCAAGCAAGGAAGCGGCCTGTGGCTGCCACTTTTTTTTGCCTATATTAGATTATGGTGATATTTTATATATGAATGCCCCAAAAGCACACATTCATGCTTTGGACACACTATATGATACTGCTTTACGATTTGTGACAAACAGCACATCCCTCACATGTCTGTGTACTGTATGAATTGTCAGGTCAATAATCCCTAGACATAAAAAGACAGTCACAATCGGTATTTGTTTGTATACAAAGCCATCCTGGGACAGCGACCAACTTACTTAAGCTCTTTACTTATTCAACCTAGAAGTGGACATTACAATCTGAGATAAAAAAATAATATATCATATCATGTCCCAACTGTGAGAACTGAATTTGGGCAACACGCCTTCAGCTATGCTGCTCCATTTTCTGGGAACATACAAAAATATTTGAAGCTACATTCCCTCATTAGAATTGACCATTTTAAAGAACAAGTGCTCATGGTTTAAAATTCTGTATCTTTCTAATTTAATTGTAAACTTTTTTTACTGTGTACTTAAAATTTGTGTTAGATTTATGTTGTTTTATATGTGAAATTATTTGTATGCTGCCCTCATCGCCAGGGCCCACTTGAAAAAGAGATGGAAATCTCCACATGATTACCCTGGTTAAATAATGGATAAATAAATAAAAAAATACATATATTGGATAAATATCATAATCTTACTGAATTATTGAAAATTATTTTCTTTCTATGCCACAGTAATGCTGCACTGAATCAGGAAGCTAAGCAGTCCACACTCATATTGCCTACAAATGAAATATTAACTAAATTACGCAAATGTTCCCTGCCTTTATGATAGCCAATGCATAACGCTGACACACCAAAGTATAAAGATAATTACATCAGCACTGTATGAAGTTATTATTACAGTACAGAAGTATGCCAGACTGTGGCCTGCCAGCTGAGACGTTGGTCCGCTGCCTGCTGGCCATGTACTAAGTAGAACATTTGATAACATAGCATGGTAATCCAGCATGTAAGCTAGCCAGTCTCCATTTAACCCTCAACACCCCAGACATGGGGTATTTATCTTTTACCCTGTTGTCCCTGTAAATGAGAATTTGTTCGTAACTGACCTGCTTGGTCAAACAAAAGTGGAATAACATGGAAATGGGGTTTGAATTAATTCGAGGAGGGTTGCAGCAGTTGTTTCTTGTGATTTTCTTTGTCAGCCATTATTACTTGCGTATTTTTTATTTTCATTAACATTTTAGTAGTTGATTTTTTCCAGAGTACATATACACATACATACGTACATACAATATATATACATATATGAGCATCTGCAATTGTGACGTACAGAGCAAAATACAATTATACGAGGGAGAATTTCGATTTTGGTTCTATTGGACAAGGACGTATTACATTGTGAAGTATTTGAGTGATTTAAAGATTCCACATCCTTATAAGACAGTGCAGACATATTAACAAAAATATACAGTCACACAGGGGGAAACAGAAAGTAATAAATCCACAAAAGCAATTACAAGGCAGAGATGTACCATCAACAGTGTAATACGATGTATGATATTAAGCTGGGATTGCTGGTATTGTTTATATCCCAGACAGGGCGAGGGCATGCTCTCTCTTTATCTCACTCTGCCTCTCTCTATCCTCTCTCTGTCTCTGGGTTAGGGATGTGTGTTTCTGTTTTTCCTTGGCACACCAAGCTCAATGGGTAGACACAGTAGATCTTCTCTAAGAGGATATAATGACTGATTAAAAAACCAAGGGGCCTGTTAAAGGATCATCTCTGGTGTGTGTACGTACAACAGCCATATGTCTGGATAATGTTGACTGCCCTCTCACCCTGTCAGCTCACTAGGGGGAAGGAGGGAGAGGATCAAACATATGCTGCCATAGAGAATTAAAAGGTAAAAGCAAGAGGGATGTATCATATCTAAAGAGCGCGAAATATGAATGTCACTGTAGCCTATGCCGTCATTTTATTGCCATGAACTGTGCTGAGCTCTCATTGGCTATTGCCGATTAAGCTGAACTTTCATTGGCTACTACCTCTTTGCATTCTCAGATTATGTCACTGCCAATCACCTACCAACAGAATACATTTGTCAACGTTTGAATCAGAAACATTTGCCTAAATAATGTTTAATATAATCATGCCTGATCCAGCTAGTCTGCACCTGGGTTGCAGACAGTTTGTCTTAAACATGTTTTGAGCGAGTTCCCACAACAAGATCACCATGGCATGCCATCAGTCCCAACAGAGCCACAATCAGTCCAGATCTGGCCAGACTCATGGTGATTATGAAAACTCAGGTTGGCCAAATCGGGCCAATAATCAAAACAAAAATATTCCATTCAGTCACAAGCTTAAGATGGATAGTAATAGCTATAGAAATTAATAGGAAAACTTAACTATACCAAAACAATGAAAATATGATAAGGTGGTAAGAGTTCGATTGTCAGATTTTGTCAAATGTATCAAAAGATTCAATAACATGTTACACAAAAGTGTGATGGATTTCCAGGGGTCAAGATCTAAATCAAATCAAAATGATGTTAGATAGATAACAGAGACCCTCCTACCATATTAGGAGGGCGGCAGTAGCTCAGGAGGTAGAGCTCCCGTCCCGCAACCGCAAGGTCGGCGGTTCGAGTCCAGCTCCTCCCGGGGATAAATCTGTCGTAGTGTCCTTGAGCAAGACACCTAACCCCAAAGACACCTGCTCCCCGGGCGCCATAATGGCAGCCCTCTGCTCCGGGCCCCCCTAGCATGTGTGTGTTGTGCAATTACTTGTGTATATCCAGGGGGGATCCGTGATGGGTTAAATGCAGAGAATAATTTCACTAAGTGTGTGCGGTGCTCTGTGCATGTGTGTGACAATAAAGGATAAATTACTATTACTATATTACGACATACAATTAATACCAAAAAATGTTTTTTTTAAATGGCATAGATCCAGCATGCAGTGTAAAGCACTGCATGCTGGATAATGTCTTAAAATGGCAGAGAAAAGCTGCACTAATTACACTGAATCACAGGTCTGAAGTTGTTCGCTG
>OMOT01003232.1:1110-13317 GCA_900312575.1 Acanthochaenus luetkenii
GATGGGTGCACAGGAAGGGGTCAACATTTTGGGGCATGTATTTCCCATTTCCAGGTCTGTACTGTGACCAGTTGGTGAAGTAGCACACCACCTGGGAGGCAGTTGCTATAGATGGGTGAAAACATATCTAGTATTAGGGGTTCAAGCCCATTGGCGCCACAAATCTTTTCCATATCATTACCACTCAGCAAAGGCTTGAACTCCTTTCATGGCCACCTGCGGCTATATTTTATATATACACAGTACAAGATTTTCATTGCTATATGTCAAAGTGTAAAAGCTGTGTATATCCAAGTAATACTGTGTAGATTGTCATCTTTCCTCTGCAAATACTGAAGTGTAACTTACCCAGCTGGCACATCACCAGGCACAAGCCTAAGGAGAGAGAAACATCAGAGGGCAATAGCTATAAATCTTGGATACGGTAACAGAAATTTGTATATTTATCATTCCATTGAGGCAACATGTGGAAGTTGATGAGAATTTACCTGCTAGAATAGTGAGCTTGGTCATCTCTTTCTTCAGTTTCTTAGACACAAGAGAGAACTATCAGATTTGTCAACAAGTTAAGACAAGTACTTCTTTACTTTTTCTGAACGGAATATGCCCTAATATTCACGTTCAATGCATTGGTCCAGACTACATGAACATACAATTATTTGAATTATTCTTCTTATTTGAATATTTTATCAACTTAAACAATATTAAATATAAAAACGTTTGTACATTTGGCACTTTCACAATTATTTCCATTCCAATATTTTATGTTGTTTATCATCATTGTTTCTTAAACAAATTATGTGATCTTCAGACCTTTGTTGTTCTGATTCACATTGCCAAAATTATGTTAGTTGCCTTACAGATTTCATTCTTAAAATGGCCATGGCAGCACAACAGATTTCAGTTACTGCTACAAACTCATATAGTGGCAATAACTATACATGTACCATTTTCTTACAAGTTTCTTACAATACTGGGCAAATTTGATCATTACAGATTTCTTCATCCTTGCTATATTTTCCCAGAATGCATCTCAGTGAGCTCTTCCTTCCACAGCAGACAAGTCCCATTTTGCAGGTACAATGTGTAATGTCTGGCTGGGATGATCATTTCTTAAATGTCCAACTTCTAAGTTAGCAAACAAGCCTAAAACTATCACCCATACAGCACTTTTCCTTAAGTTACTATAGATATGGTGCACAAGTTTTCTCTGGCTAAGTTGACCACAGAAGTCGAACAACACATTTGCCAGAGGGAACTCACTGAATATTTTTTCACATATGACTTTATAGATGCGGTGTTGTTTGATGTTTTAGTACGTGTACTTTTAAGGAGTAATCAAACTAACCAGATATTCCACACTGACTAGACTTTTTTCACTTCAACATACAACCTTAATTTAGGCCAAAGTCAAAATCATCCCTTATGAAAAGCTGTTTACTTTAAGTGTTGCACTCAAATCTCTTTACCAATATGTAGTAGACTATAAATGTAATAGCATCTGGAAATGTCAAAGAAGAAAAGAACCACTGATGCTGCTGAGTTTCCAATGCAAGCTTACCTTGGGATCTGTAGCTGCAAAATGAACCAACGTATATCAATTTACCAGCTTCTTATATACAACGCATCAATGTCCAGGATGGGTGGAGGAGGGGGATATCAGTCCTCACATACCATCAAAGGGAGGTGAGTGCTAATGGTACATAAAGGAACAGAAAAGGATAAGATAAGTACTGTAAAGTCTGACCTTACTGATAGATGATAAGATATATGGTATAGCAGAAAGTGTAGCTTAGAATTGTACTGCACATTTCTATACAAAATATGGGACTCAATGGAAGACAATTTGGGTCATGACAATAAGATGAATAAAACGTCCCATGGACATAGTTGTGAAAGCAAGTGTGAAAGAAAGTGGTGGCCAGGGGCAGACTGGGATTAAAACAAAACAATTGTGCTGAGATCATAACTCCTAATTTAGCAAACCTAAACTGGCTTCCAGTTGATTTTAGAATTTATTTTAAGATTTAATTAATTAATTTGTATGTTCAAAGCAATGAATGGATTATCCCCATTTTATATTACAGAGCTATCCCTATGAACAAAAACCACAGATCCACAGACAAAGCTCTTCTGACTGTCCCCAGTTCAAGACTGAATTCAAAAGGTGATATAACATTTGCAGTTAGGGCCCCTAAACTTTGGAACAACTTACCGGTCAAAATACAAATGGCTGACTATATCTTCTTTACAGGAATAGTTCACCCCAAAATTAAAATAATCTACTCTCATTATCTCAACCCCATGTTAGTTGAAACACTGGTGAAGTTCAAGTTCAAGATCATTTATTTATATAGCCCTTTATCACAGCATGTCTCAAAGGACTTTACAGAAAATGAGCCAAACTAGATCTACCTGAACAACAATCAATGGAATTACAGAATAGTATAAGACAAACACAGGGAAACAGAACAAAGCACAAGACACAGCTGGCTAATAAGTATGAAAGAGACTAAGGTTAAGGGGAATAGACCTGAATTTTGCCTGGAGACTGAATTTACTGACTCATACAATATTAATTTGGATCTTTTACACCTATAAAATCTTTATTTGAGACTGTAAAACTGCTTACAAATATTCTAGGTGAGTTGGGTATTTTAACTCAGAACACAGATTTCAATTAAATTAAGTTCCCTCATTGTTTTTCAATATGACATCATCTTGTTCAGTCAATAAATGCAGCACATCTAACACATATTTCAGTCAAACTAACCTCATAGCCATAATTAAAAGTGACTAGGCACTTTTGAGTCAATTTTGTAATGGACACAATACACTATTGCAGATGTTACCATAAAACTTTATTCTAAATACTGCATGTTCACCAGTTACATTATTAGCCCTCCATCAATGCTATACTAGATAAACTAGAGGTATTCTCACTTATTGGGAATCATCTCAGTCTTTACAGACCATTGACTGGCTCATCTACAGTATATTTAGAAGGAGTTGATCTGGTTAAACTGGATGCAAATTTCGTTAATTATTATGTTGTAGTATGACAGTGTTAATGGAAAAGAAGCAATGATACAATTAATCTGAGCTACAAAGTATCCTTGGAAATTTGCATGTGCAAATCTAATTGCTGCATGTCAATTCTACACCTAAAAGTTCACTCAGCATCACTCATAATGTTATATCCCCAAATTGTATTTCAAGTTCTTTCTAGTAATGTTCTTAGTTGTTGCAAAAAATCCTTTCCGAATTAAGCTCTATGTTTCCTAGTCAAATAGACTTCACAAGTTAAGACGCTTCACATCATGTCATTTCAACCTGATTTGTGACTCGCTTTGTTGAATGAATGTTTTGTATTATTCCTACCGTGCTAATGTTAGAACTAAGGGTTGTACATTTAAAAAACGAAATTAATTGACTAAACTAAATTATGCTTACCGGTACTTGTATTGATGAGTGTTTCAGAAGCTATATAGAAGCTAACAGTTCTCAACCAGAGAATATTCCCATATCTGAAGAAATTCTCCTAGGGACTGTCAGGTTATCTTGAATGATCTAAATGAATCAAAAAAGATTCTCAGTGCAGCAGTACATTGGCAGCTTCTCTCCTAATTCTGCCTATGGAGGATAACATGTTCACTGATAGAAACTCAACTGGCCGAGGGCATGTACAGTAGATACTTTTGACAATGAAATTAAGTGGCTCTTTGCTTTACTTCTCTATGTATATCAATACATTGTGCATAATACTGCTGATGTGTAAGGTTTTGCGATGAGCTTCATGCTTCATGCTATCATCTAGATTTATTTATCATTGTGTTGTCAAATATTGTCTAACATTGACCATAACCATTAAGCTGCTTATTAGCAAATATTGCTACATAACTGATAATTTATTGGACTAGAAAAAACTGATTATGACTTTGTTATGTAACTTGCATGTATGCATATTCCACGGGTACACCAGTTTAGTCCATATGACAACGTTTGCAAAATCCTTGGCATAAATGTTTTGAGCTACAATTGTATCTTTTATATATTTTTGGTTATGCAAGCCACACAAACAAAAATTAATTAATTCAGTTCATTCATTCTATATGTCAGTGAAGAGAAAAACAAACATCCCAGCTTATTATCTATTGTGCCAGCGAGGCGCGCAAGTAGGGTGTTCAGTGCCGTCTGTATGTGGGTATGTATATATGGGTATTCACACCATAACTCCAAAACAAATAACCCTATGATGTTTATACATGGTACATATATCCAGCCCAAGGTACCCTGGAGCTGATTCGATTATGAGGTCAAAAGGTCAAAGATCAAGGTCATGGGTGTCAAAAACACATATAATAGGCGCAAGTTGGTACCTCGCTCGAGTGCGGTCTAGTTTACTACTGCAGAAGCAGTTGCTTAATAGATAAGATAATCTCTGTACATTGCAAAATACAAAAATACTGCTGCTGGCTAATAAACCCTTATCTAAACTATAGCTGTGGGGAATGGAACACCCCTGTTCTGCACTTATTTTCCATTTTGATGTTTGAAAGCTGATAGCTTGATTAAATCAGTTATTACTGTGAACTGTATCTGTTCATCAGCCAAATAGTTTTATACTGTTTTATATTGCTGATGTACATTAAGTCCTAAAATTATTACATCCTAAAACATCTCCCAATCCAGATATTCTGGATTCTTGCTTCTTGAAGTTAGCTGCTGATTTTATTGCATGAATTAATATTGTCATTAATCCACACATCTTTTTAACAGTAGTGTCAAATTACATATCCTGACGTCTGGAAGACAGCCTACTCTCACCCGCTGTCCAGTCCTGTTGAACAGTTATAGACGTAACTCTAAACTGTCAGAGGTCTTTTAAACTCTAGTAAAGGAATCAGTTGAAAGAGTTCTTGTATAATTGACCAAAGGCTGATCAGTATTGGTTTGTCAGAGCAGTCTGTAGACTGGCCTGTCAATGATCGTTCTGGTAGATCTGATAGATGGGTAATGTGATGAGCACAAGATTCCACTTTTTGTTTGATCGTACTGGGAGGGCTACACTCCAAAACAGAGTACGGGCTGGACAATGAGTTTTGAAAGCCAGAACTAATCAAGTCATTGGAATTGATTAACAACTCTCAAACCCCTGCAAATATATTATGGTAATTTTGTGCTATGGGAATGTAAAAATCATACTGTCACTTTACCAGTGACAAATTGAAAAACAAATTGAGATCAAAGTTAAGGTTTTATTTCAAAAATGGATTGTGCCTCCTTTTGAGTCTAGAAAAAGACTTCTTGCTGCCTTATGGAGATCTGCTGTTTAGGAGTACATCAACTCAGTGTCTGGACATGCTGGAAACTGTTGATCACATGCCACTGAGATATGTCACATATTATAAGGCCTCACTCATCATTGTACAATGTATTCTAAGGCCGGTTGGCCTTAGGCACTGGTATACTATTATGTATAAGGCCAGAGTGGTTTATTCCAGTCAAGGTCCAGTGCTGGGACTGTATGTGTTCTGTATGTAATAATTTATTATAATAATGTCCCAGACCAACCTGCGATTAGCCTGATAAAAGCCTTTGTCCAAAGTGCTCTGTTATCGCTATTATGCTATTAAGGTCTGTGGGCTCATGTTATGTTGCAACACTGAAATTACAACCATGAGCAAGATAATGTTAAAAACTATCCTGACAATAACAATACAAATTGGCTTGATGATTATTCACTCTGGCTGCTTCTACAATGGGGTTAGGTGATAACTCCCATGTCCATGACAATTGTGATTGATTTTTAAGTCCACATTTGTCATCACATTTTTGAGGACATTGAAATGAGAGGGCAATAAGCTATGATTTCCAACATAACGAATGAATCATACAGTATATGTACTGAACAGTTGAGAATTTGACATTAATTGATGCCTTTCATATGGACAAAAACATTACTTTTTATGTATAATGCCCCTTTATAAAAGCTTCCTATGAAATACCATAGCAAATTCAGCAGCGATTCATTATTAAGTATTTATGATATGGACGCAGTGTATGAGATCGATTTCAGTCATACAATTGACATTTCAGAACATGAATAGAGAAAAATTATAGCGACAGTCAAAATCTGTTTTATCATTATTTAAAAGTGTGAAAAGCACTCAGTAATCAACCATCAACATACTTTTATTTAGGAAAGTAGTGAGCCAGGCAGTTGGAGAGACAAATATGGTATTAACAAACAACTTTAATGTTGGTTTAGTAGCTTCTACTGTTGTAACCCAGGACCATGGCTGTGGTTGTACAAAGCAAGCCTCATTGCCCTTCATTGTTTCTAATTGGTGTTTCTATGGCACTCAGGGCCAGTTGCAGCACTTGCAGGAGTCCCAGTAGATGAGGCCGGACTGGCATCGTTGCAGGTAGGTGTTTCCTTTGAAGCAGTGGAAGTAGGTGGTCTTGTCGGCTATGTTCTCATACAGGCCATCGGGACGGCCGCTGCAGAAGGAGGCCACAGGATCCCTGGTGGTGGTGGGGCCCGGGGTGGTGGTGGACTTAGGGGGAAAGCCTGTAGAGTCAGACGCAGACACGGTGAAATAACCATTACATACCAACAGGGCCGTATTGGAGGGTGAAACCACCTAAACCCAGTTCAGCCACCTTTCTATATGCAGAATAGAGTTTATCCACATTTCTAGTTCTAGCCTGACATAAATCTTTATGAGGTCATAGTAGATATCAAAGAAACTAGTATCAAACTGAAGCTATATGAGGGTAAGGTGTTTTAAAGTGGGGAAAGCATAAATTAATGCTGTAATTATCATCAACATAACCTATTTTGCTGCCATTAGTTATTCCTTGGTAAAAATTGGTAACATCACAAACCAGTTTGTGGAACCGCACTGTAACTGGATGTGCGGTGTATATCTATTGCCCCTCCAAGAGGTCAAAGACTTAAGACATACCTGTTAGAATTCATGCGGCTAAATTAAGATATAAGGATGGGATGAGGAAGTAAAACCCATCAGCGGGTACACTGATCACTGTTGTGTGCAGATGGCTTTGTAAGCTAAGTGAGATATTTACCCATTGAGATCCTGAGGTGGTTGATCAGAGGATAGGCTCCATCTGAGCAGAAGGAGCCACTGAAGTCATCCATGTCCAGCGTCCAGACGTGAGCACCTCCCAGGTTGTTGTTATTCAGCCACTGGACCTACAGAACAACTAGGGTAATCAGTAACAAAGATGTTTATAATAGTAATAGCTTCACATTCTGACGAAGAAGGCCTTGAATGCCATCTGTGGCAAATGCTGCACTCAAGTGCTGTTGGAAATATAGTAATTATGAGGTAAATGATAAATATGACTGGGAAAGTAAGTTTTTATTTTTTATGGTACCCAAATTGCCATCATGTGATGTTTTCTCCTCTTCATTCTGCTGCTGCAACAAAAGTTACTCTATGCCGTTTGATTTATAAAACAGGGTCCATCCAAAAGCACTTGGTTGCGCAAAAAGTCATATTTACGACTTCGAATCTCAGATGTAGTAGCTTACGCATACTTGAAGGCAGCAAAAGACACAAGTTAGAATGTGAGAAATTATTGACTAATTAAACGATTGTAATTGTTAGGTACAGATGTAGTTGTTCCTGGTTACCTTGGCAGAGTAGCTCCGTTTGTCATCATAGCCCACCCAGGCATTACCATATGTGGCATAAGGAACCTCCTGTTCAGGGATCCATTCAGAAGTAGCACTGGTGGAGAAGGCACAGACCTGGCAACACAGAAACACGGCTAACAGGGCTACACAGGACTAGAAAAGGCTAGACAGGACTTAACAGCACTGGCGATGTTACCATCAGAAAGAGAGAGACAGAGACTCAGTTTACCCACCTTTTTATTTGCAGAATATAGTTCACCACCTTAAACTTTAGGAATTAATCATAATCAAAACAGAAGCAGTGTGCATTGTGGGGGACGTTCACCAAAAACTCAGTGGGCTGGATGCATTTTATTTAATTCGAAATTATTTAAGACTATACTGTACCTCATAGTAGGACCATAAACCAGCGGTTCGAGTGTAGGGTCCAGCTTTGGCGGGGCCGTTGGCCGGCGCTCCCAGGCCATTTGCAAAGCTGCTGAGCCGGTAGGTTCGTCCATATGAAGGGAAGCCTAGCAGCAGCTTGTCAGCCGGCGCTCCCAGAGAAAGCCAGTGGGATATGGAGGAGTTCTAACAAATAGACAACAACAGAGATAAATGCTTGTTTCTTACTGTGCAATTCTTTTATTTTCAAACTGCAATACTGCGATGCGGTGGAAACACAATAAAAAAATGCTCGCTGTAAGCCTTGTGAGGCTCCGTAGAGAAGCTGCAAGGCTTTCAGCTTATTTTGCGCATGCGCTCTTTGTCATTTCCAGTCTTCATAGAGTAATGCATGTTTCCCCTGACCGTGAGAATGGTGGGCAGAAAAGCTGTCTGTGAACCAGCTTATCTTGGAAACACACATGCGCATCACTGCCACCAGCGAGCTGATTGGCCCTTCCCTTGCCCGGTTAGCTCAGCGACACTCAAACGTACTTGTCAAATATGAGCGATACGTTACGTTCTGTACCGTTTTCTCTGAGGACCTTTGATGAAAAAAAAGAACATCATTGCAAAAGTACATCCAAGGGCAGAGCAAAGACATTCTGCCACTATGGTTTTTAACGTTATTTTCTCTTTCCCATTATGTCCCATTAGCATATCCTTTTTTGCCTTATTTTAATTGTAATTTCAATTAAAACACGTGTGAAGCGCTTTGCATTGCAAAACCTTTGTACGAAATATGCTATATAAATAAAGTTTGACTGATTGATTGATTGGTCAGAGGTGGACCACACTGACCAGATCTCAACAGCAAACTCAGAGCTCTGGGCCTGAACACCTCCCTATGCAGCTGGATCCTTGACTTCCTATCAGGCAGATGCCCACAACTGACAGCTGCACACCACACCAGTCTGTTGCCTGCACTCTCCCTCACTTAAACTGTTTAGTAAAATACTTTATTTTTGCATCTGCACTATACTCATATCACCCTGGTATACGCCTGCACTGGTCATAACAGAAACATTTCCTGCATACAATTGCACATTTTTTATTTATTGTACTTTATCTTGTATATTTGTATATTGGATTCTGTATTTTTATCTTGTTATTACAATATATTAGATATATTGTATTATGTGGGTGTATATATTGTTAATGATGCAGCCCTACAATATATTAGACTATATGGTATTGTATTGTGTGTGTGTGTGTGTGTGTGTGTGTGTGTGTACAGTATATTGCTACTGATGCTACTCTACAATATATTAAACTACTGTATATTGTACTGTGTGTGTATATTGTTAACACTGCATTGTTGCGGACAGTGTTGTGCAAGTTCACACTTCACAAGAGCTAGCTGAAAGTTCAGTTCACAGAGATTAAAATGAACTAGTTCACGTTCATAGTTCACAATTTTGAATTTTTAACTAAGTTCACGTTTACGTAAATTTCTTCCGTTTTTTTAAATTCTATTATTTTTCAGTAGAACCTCCTCCTACCATCCATCCCCAGCCCCAATCATTGCCACTGCCCACTTCCCAAACTAAATGAATTACTGTATATACTATAGAACATTCTATAGTATAGAACATTCTATAGTATATACAGTAGTGTAAGATCACTTTTAAAAGCCAAGAAAAAACTATTTTGTTTTACCACTTAAACAGTGTCATATTATGCAGAAAGTGAAAAAAGTAAAGAAGGTACTGTAGATGCAATGGACATTTTATTTAGCCTCTATGAACCAAACTATGCAGCAGTTCAATAACATCAAATAGATTCATGCACTTCAAAGCGAGCTGGTACAGGCATCATTACAGAGCTGGTGGCTCCACCGCTGGCTTCATTACAGAGCTGGTGGCTCCACCACTGGCTTCATTACAGAGCTGGTGGCTCCACCACTGGCTTCATTACAGAGCTGGTGGCTCCACCACTGGCTTCATTATAGTCACTAGCTGAAAGACGTTTAAACTTGTTGCCGATGTGACGGTCACATTTATTTCTTCAGACCCGGCGGAACGATTTACATAAAAACGTGAGTTTTTTTCAGTTGGAATCTGTACAGATTTCACGTTCACTAGTTGCAAAATGATCCGTTCAGTTCACCGTTCACCAGAAATATGAGCGCTTTCAATGAATGCCGCTCTTTTAGCGCGTTCATGCACAACACTGGTTGTTGCAGAGTCTTGCACACAATAATTTCACTTTATTTATACCTGTGTAATTGTGATGTGACAATAAAGCTGATTTGATTTGATCAGATTTTTTATAAAGGACCAATATCAGCAAACTGTAATTTGGGTGTCTGTTTGTGTGTTCTTACAATATTGTGGTGAATATGCGAGCCAGAGTCCACAGTACTGCTGTACAGTGGGCTGTTGTGTCCTGTGGCTGCTTCCCAGTGTCCATGGAAGTCATAGGTCATCACACTGATGAAGTCCAAGTGACTGTTGATGTCAAATGTTATCTTTCAGATCAGCAGAATAACTTCTCCATTGGTATAGAACATAGTATACATGCAAACATCAATTTCATTCAACATTAAGGGCTCAAATAGTTTTCTAACAAAACAATTAAAGTTCTTCAAATGGGGTTTCACAGAATTATATCACTTCCTAAGTAAATAAGCATCAGGGTGGCAGAGTGGTAGGAGAGACCGTCCCATAACTGGAAGGTCACAGGTGTAATCCCCACAACAGCTAATGTTGTCATATATCTTGTCAAAGTGTCCTTGACCAGGACACTGAAACCTCAACCTGTTCATTCATTGTACATTGCTGTGGATGAAACCTTACAACCTACATTTGACCACTCAGCTCTCTAGGCTGTGTGTTGACGGCTCATGATTGTGAAAAGTTCAGCTGTGGGCAACTTTTCTCGGCTGACAAGCTTATTGATCAGAGTTTCCCTGGTTCATCAGCTGTATAGGAAATTAATGGACTTCTGGTGACTTTTCATCATGTTGCTTGCAGTGTGAACGCACAGCTAGAGTCCTGTTAAATCTAACTTACGGTGCAATCTGGGTGACCTCATAACTCCGGTCAATGGTGGGACGGGAAGCAGCGACGTTCGCTGCCAGCAGCAGCTGAGTCTTCCTGGTGTCTCTGGCATCATCCTCAAAGGCCTTGGACAACTCCTGTTGAAAGAATGTATACCTCTACATATTGATGAAAACAATTCTGGGAAACACTACTGCCTTTAAATTAAGAATGAATTTAGGCTAGATAAACGGCACACCTCCAGTACGTCACTGTGTCATCATCTAGAACCGACAGACCATGCGTCCCATTGGGTGCCCGATAAATCAGGATGACATGGTCTGCGGTTTGTTCCTCTGTGCTACACTCGCAGGTCGCGCAAGAAGCCAAGCCCCATCTGTGCATCGATGAGCGGAAATGCCCAACGCCGGTCCGGAGGCGGTTAAGCCTCACCCACGCCAGTCTAGGCAGGTGGGTGAGGGGAAAACCGACGTCTGGGATGAAGTCACAGAGTCTAGAGGTGTTCTCCTCCCACTCCGTGCTCCAGTTGTAATCCGCCCAACGTGCCGCACTGATGTTAAGGTCGCTGCATTGCTGCAGGAATTCCTTTGCGGCAGGCACAAATGGGTGTCTAGACTTGAATCAATTCATGATACAATAATACTATTAACTAATAATGTAACTTGAATGATTACATTCTTCTTATTCTTATGATTTATTACACTGTTAGTCAATATTTGTATTGCGTCATCAATTATGATTACGCCATGATGGTTATGGGTTATGTAATAATTTGATATTATTACATTGTATGGGAATTTATCCGGCACTTATTACATTGTCAGTTGCTACCGAATCCCTGTGATAGAATACAGTTTGCCTTTTCAAAACAAACAGTATGACATTGTACTGTACCATTTGGTACTGAGCAACATCTCAAAGGGCCATGCTAACCGTGACCACATTATCGGTAACTGAGCTTGGAATTATAAGGTTCTATCTGATTTTTTTAATCAAAATTGAGTTATCCTTTGACTGTTACTTTATGCTTGCTTGTGTGTTTTTTAAAAGAACATTTTAGGGTTAAATATAAAAAAAACTAGACAGTACAGAACAGTTTTGTCAGCTGCTTTGTCA
>OMOT01003240.1:0-16268 GCA_900312575.1 Acanthochaenus luetkenii
CCGCGCGCCGCACGGCCATCGAGGCGACCCCGGTAATGATCCTTCCGCAGGTTCACCTACGGAAACCTTGTTACGACTTTTACTTCCTGTCTAGATAGTCAAGTTTGATCGTCTTCTCGGCGCTCCGCCAGGACCGTTGCAGACCCCGGCGGGGCCGATCCGAGGACCTCACTAAACCATCCAATCGGTAGTAGCGACGGGCGGTTTGTACTTTTTCTGACACTGAGGTCACTGCGCATGCGCAAACGGCATATAAATAAATATATGTTTTGCATTTTTGTAGTAGGTAGATCATTTTGACTTGGTCATTTTATAAGTAGCTCGCATGCTGAAAAAGTGTGAGCACCCCTGTCTTAAGCAATGAAGTGGCAATTACCAATGCACAGACAGTTTTTTGAGAATTGCCCATCAAGTTGTTGGTGAGGAAGATGTGCAATTAATTATTAATCCAGTCTCTGAGCTATTGAACTTTCCATCATATATTCTGTTTTATTAATGTATAAACACTCATTATGTGCATTTATTTTATCTACAAGTAGTTTGGAATGTGGGCAGGAATAAAGAAAGAAAATGTCATTACAAATGTGTTTGCGGTGGTAAGTCTGACAGCGCTTCACATACTGTAGCAGGAATCAGCATGAAATTGCCTGTTTGATTATTAGGTTCGATGCAGACCATATGTTGTGAGAGGAGTGGAAATCTACTAAACTCTCAGATAGGATAATACTGGTTTATGGCGCAGTTGACCACTGTGAGGCCAACTCATCCCTGACTCCTCAGAAGATAGCAAATGAAACAAGCATAAGCATTAGTTTGACTAGTCTCAGATTATATGGTGTTGGATCCAACTGATACACCCACTCACTCATGCTCTGCCTTTTTTTGGAAATATCACTCAAACCAATTACATGTAAGTAGAGACCCTTAGACCACAGAGAAGCCGAACATGTATGTCAAGTAGTACTTTCCATAGCAATTTCTAATGTCTGGATAATCAAAGAAGGAGCAAACGTGTTATGGCCTATGGAATTGCCGATTTCATTTTTCATATGTGAATATACAAGCGTGTAGGTGAAGCTTATTTTGCCCCTCTAACCCCCCAGCCATCCAAGTCAATAAAATCAACTACCTGTGTCTTTAAAAAGAAATCAGACTAAGACATTGGACATTAGGGATGGGAGTTTTGGCTTTTTTAAAACACGTTTACACCCTGAATTTTTTGCATGTATCCGCGGTTAATCGTAACATGACGTAAGACATATCTCAAAATTAGAGCTTTGTTGTGTTTTAATGACCATGCTTTAATTCCATAGTCTTGATTATTGTAGCTCCCTGTACAGCTGTCTTAAACAGCAGGGTATATCCACATTACGAGTACATTATTTGTCCAAAATTATCTCTCTCTCCCTCCCCCCTAATCTCCTTCAAAGGTTAATAGACACCAGTTTGGTGCACTGCTCATTTCATCCATTATTCAAAATTTCAGCTGTGTAAATGATCAGTGGTGTCCTTATTATATTATCAGACTAATTGCTCTGTGACAGTCATGTTTGTTTTGATGCTGCATTCAAACATCCGTAGCGTACCCTGTGATCAGTTTAATGCTATCAGTTACAGCAACATGCCCTCCACACACCCTTGACAGCTAAATTAGTACACAACACAAACAACACACTGCAGTCAACATGCATTGGCCTTGTAAAAGGCATTTCACATCGAGGAGTTTTATGAAAATAAATAAATGCATAAAAAGTAAATAATTTGGTGGCATCCTGGTGGCTCAGTTGGCTAAGGCACATCCCCGCGACATCCCACTGCCAACTGTTCAATAAATAAATACTGTGGTACACTCATGGGGAAACTGAGTGTCCACCGGGCCGGAGACGATAGATACAATGTCCACAACGGGGGTTAAAGTCAGAAACAGCTTTATTTACCCTCTCTTGGTACATACAGGGTTAAACACAGAGTCCAGGGGTTCAAGCAGGAGAATGGTCTGGTGGTAATTTCCGGGGTTCAGGCAGGAGAAGGGTAGTCACACAGACACAGTTCATCCACAATGCGGGTTCTCCTACAGTCCGTAATCCACAGCAGTGCAGTTCACCTCACTCTTTCTCTATTCCCTGTCACGCTTCTCCTGGGCACCCTCTCTACGTCACCCTCTACCTCCACTCTCCTTCATACACCACTCCGCACACTACTTCGCACACTATCTCACACACCTTACGCACCTCGCACACTTTCCTTCTCTTTTTAAAGGGGCCCGCTCTCTCCTCTGATTGGCCCTACCCTTCCCCTTTAACCTTCCTCAGCTGTCTCCTATCTTGCTGAGTAAGGGGAAGGGCTGTCCCTGGGCTCTAGCGCCCCTAGAGGAACCTGCCCGCACTGCCCCCCCTAAACTCCCTCCGTCTGCCACAATACAAATAATCAACTTTTTTTTGTGCACCCTAGAGATTTGGAACTGACTGTAATTTTGCACAGTTTTATAGGAACTGATCATTCTTAGTCTTCAAATCTTAATGTTTTCAAGCCTTATATTGGCATTGGATTTGGTGTGAAATTATTTTTACCAAGCCAGGGGCCTCACTTATCAAGCATCTTAGAATAGGAGTGCTGATCTGGGACCAGATTGGCTTTCAAGTCACAGCGAACAGTATAAGGTCATGTGACTTACCCACTAATCCTAGATCAGTACTCCTATTCTAAGATGCTTGATAAGTGAGGCCCCAGGTCATCAGCCTTAGTATTTTCATGTAATAATTCAAGCTTGTTTGGTAAATCTGAGGGTAGGTGCCACAGCATCTGGCTTTCTCCTAACCTGCCATCTATGACATTTCAGTGGAAAGTCACAAACTGTGTGTCTGATTCAGTCTGATATAGTGATATATGCATGTTATGGCTGACTATAATACTGGTCTACCTGATGCTGTTATGACTGACTTTGTACCTGCCTGAATTAGCTGTATTTGTGTTTGTTTGATGTTAGGAGTGTGTATACACACATGTACTCCACACATAGTAGTCTCTCTTTCATACAGTCAATTTGGTCCTTTTATCTCTTGGCAGAAGACTAAGCAGTTCTATTTATAAAGTAGGGGCTATGAGACAGTGTACTGTGTTGCGAGGAGCTGACTTAATTGACTTGACTGTAAGAAAGCAATTTCTTTTGAACTGGCGTTGGATGATTGACTTGAGTTTCATTCTAAATGTATTCATTAATAAGAGGTTTTGATTAATGAAAAACAAATATTACTGTCCCCAAGGTATATACAGTACATCATCAAAGTCTGCTCTCTACAAATTGTATAGCTTATTTTATAGGACCATTAACAGTATCAATGGTGCAATGCTAATGACCCCATTATGGGTTAGTTGAAAAGGTTGTAGGTTGTTCATTCCCCTATGGTTGGCAATACCTATTACATAATGTTAATGATAATTACCCACAGTAATGGATCAGAAAATGTACTCTGATTAGTCTGTATATAGGCAAGACTAGTTTGGTTTTAAGTAATCAAATTGCATTATATGCTATGGGATTCGAAAGGGATACGATGTGTGTGGGGGGGGTTTTGGTGTGTTTTTTGTTTTGTAAAAGCAACTTGAGCTGATGTGAATGGAAGTTTGCCAACTCTCACATCGGAGCAGAGAACCATACTTTCAGCCTCAAGCTCCTGCTGCTCCATCAAAAGAAATCCTGCACTAAATGAAAATGACAATCAAAATTAATTATTAATATTTAGATAAACAGTGGGCACACTTAATTGATTATCAGTATGTTAGCTACAGTGCAAAATTATGTATCTATCTGCAGGTCCTGAAAAACCCTTATTATTTAAACTTGAGGCTTTAAAAGGTATTGAATAGAGTTAAATATAGTGTTTTACACATTTAATTCTATTTTAGAGGTCTTGAAAATAGTTTGGTTTCTTTCTTTGCTGTTTGTCCAGTAAGAAATCCCAGACCTGTATTCTGGTAGATCTACATTTTTCATTTTCACATTCAATTTAAATCGGCTCGAGTGTAGAAATACTTGGGCTGCAACAGACAAAAGCGTCCCATTCACCACTAATTGAGACCCTGTAAATTTGCCCTATTTTGATCACTGGTGGGAAATCTTCTCTGTGCACAGGAAGTGACGATTCAAAGTGAAATATAAAGCTGTCCCTTAAACAGCAGTGAGCGAGCGCTCCAACCAGATAATGCTGGACTCATCAACGATGGTTGAACCTCTTCACCATCTCCACCCCCACCAGCCACTTAAAAAAATAGATTTATGTCAGAGGAGAATGCAGTTTACCAATGTCACATTACTTTTTTTTAAAAGTATTAACTATTCAATCAGTTACCTCTCGCTGCCATTTCAGGCTGCCAGTGTGTCAAGTTGCCTATTGTTGCTTTCACTTAATGAAACTTACAGCAAAGACCATGTAGGTGACGTCAGTTGAACTGCCACTGTCTATCCAATTAGATGATCACAAATACTGTTCATGTTATTACTTTGTGGACAGATGCTGACACCTTACTACACAAAATGTAGAATTGATATCTTTTCATCAGACGAAAGTTGGAAAGTGTGATGGGGGTGGAAAAGGGAAAGGTTTCCAGGAAAAGGCAGTTGAATTCAGTGATGTTTAGCCTGATAGCCACAGTAGCCATGGAAGCTGTAACACAGAGTAAGTACATCAGCGCTATCTCTACCTCCGCTGTTGCTTCATTAGGTCTTGCCTCGTGTCTCACAGTAAGCCAGGGGGCGCTTTCTATTTGCATAGCCAGTACCCCCACTTCTGCTTTTTCCTTCCATTCACAAGGCAACCTCAGACCAGCATGCTCTGTTCCTAGCTCTGGATGGAAGCCAAGTCCCAGCTCAACTGGAGAATCTAACGCATCAACCCCTTCTGTGTAGTTTTGTGACTTTTGAAAATTTGCACTGAAACTCCATATCACTTTGTGTCTGTTAGGTTTTTATAATCAGGGTATGATGTATTTTTCTCTAACTCACTGTGTTGCATTTCAATTATTTGTTCTACTACCTTACAGTGGAGTTTCCCCATGTTGGTTAATCCTTGTAAGTTTAATGCACCAAGCTTCTCCATGCTGTCGTCCTTAACCACTCCCACCCTTCGCTGCGGCGCCATGGGGAGGCCAGTGTGGAGGGAGTCCTCAACCAGCTGGTCCTGGAGCATCTACAGCTGGCTCCTCTGCAGTGGGGTGAGTCTGTGTTTGTGTGTGTGTGTGTGTGTGTGTTTGTTTGTCTACATCACACAGACAGACGTATATATGCAACTCTCACACACACATACACACACACACACGTCTGTCTGTGTGATGTAGATTTTGTTTAATCCTCCATGTTTTCATTGAAATGAGCCCATATGTTAATGAATGGACAACTCTATCAAAGACGAGGTAAAGATGTTCCAATACCTGACTGTGCTGCAGGGATTGATCATTTGGATGTTTGTGTGTCAATCACAGTTGTTTGGGTGGTTACATAGCCACCACTATACCTTTCAGTTAGTGCATAAACCTCCAGAACTAGTCTCAAGCCATGTTTTTTATTTGCATTCATAATGTGCCACAGGCTATTTTGGAAAGGTGTAGACAGCAGCCTGGGAAATGTGTTAATCATTTTGGGAAACAGAATTTGTAGGAGCACTCCTCAGTCGCACCAGCTGTTATTACCCTCTGAAATAATCTTTGATTTACTGAGGGTATTTATTTTCTGAAGCACCCAGCTTCTCTCCGGGCCAGTCAACAATTTGATTATTCAACTGGGGCTCCTGCTTTTATGTGGAGAAACCAATCTGCGAGATGAAGTGACACAGTGGATCAAGCGTGAAAATATAAGCGCCTATGGGAGGAACAAAAGTAAACACCAGTGGATTCACTGATCTCCACACATCTTGGCATTTTACATGCACCACATGCAATGGAGAAGCATTCTATTGATCTACTGTCTCAGCACTAGTTTTCACTAAATGGTTAAATTATTCTGGCAACAAAAATGAGACGTACCATACCTTTGGGTTGATATTCTACATGATGTGTTCAGTCACATTGCGCAGATTTCCAGTATGGTTTTCATGGAAGCCACATTATGAACTAGACTGGGACTATAGCAGTCAACAATTACATCAACGACTGATATTTATTTGTTTCTTCTCCATGTCTATGAAACTTGATTGCAGTTCCTGCCTAGGCCTGTGCAATCCTTGCTGATTATGAGTTAGTTAATTTGCCTCAGCCTGTTAGGATGCCTTTATCAGGGTTGCCAAGACTCAATTACGGGTGTACTCCAAGCATTTCCCCAATGGCTAAAATCATTAAACCAGCCGGCAGCTTTTAATGCCTTTGCAGCTCTGTTAGCCTCACAGTTGTAGAGAGATGAAGATTATGCCTTGTTTGTCAACAATTCCTTTGCATTGGTCTTTCATTGCAGTGACAGTGTATAAGGCCAAGGCTTAATTCTGCCAAAATTATTCAAATTGAACTGTAGATGCAAGGGCCATTTTTCTCCTCCTGCCAGGGATTTAGCCCGTGGAGTGGTACTTTTTCTGTTTTGGAAATTGCACCCTACATTCTAGAGTCTAATATACTTCTCAGTCTGGCAACTTCTCTAATGTTGAGCTCAAGGCAGAAATACAGCTACAGACTGGCTTTGTTATGGCCTTCTGCACCTTTTCTCTTCAGCTCAGTATCATCACTGCTCTGAAAAAGGTCTGTTCTGAGTACTCAGTACAACATCTTTCTTCTAACAAGGGAAGAACACCTTTAACAGAGTATCTGTTGCTTTGATTCAGTGTTCAAGTTGAATCAGTAGCACCTCTCATTCAAAAGCAAAATAAATGTAGGTCCACTAGTAGTAGTCAGTCTTTTTTTGTATATAGCTATGGAGACCCATTCCCCGGCATGAGAAACCTGATACTTCCTCATGCTTTGCTTCCATAGCAACCTATGAATATTTGATCATGCAGGTTCCAATAAATGGAAAACATGAAAAGAGCCAGAAACCGTTTGTTTACAAGTGTATTATTATTGAGTGGGGAGTAAGCAAACCAGGGCCATTATTAAATGATTCTACCTCTGGGCAGAAGCATCCTCATCACCACATCAGTGGACCTGTAATAATGTAGGTTCAGATGGGATGATATTCACTACCTAATTACAAATAAATAATGCAAGCTTTTTTGAAATTAGTGACAGCAATATTGGGACTAGACGGCATTTACCACATACTCAGACTTGATGGACTTTTATAGATCAGCATAATATTTGTGAATAAGAATGATTTTGTTGAAGAAATACTGCAATTAAGTTCAGGTTCATTTATTATACAGCCTTTATCAAAATCATGTCTCAAAGGACTTTACATAAAATGAGTCAAACTAGATCTAACTGAACAACAATCAATGGAATTACAGAATAGTACAAGACAAACATAGGGAAACAGAACAAAGTACAAGATACACAATATACATTATTAGCAAACCATAGCAAACCTACCTATTCTACAAGGCTTAAACTACCCGGCACCACCAGCCTTAGACCCTCGAGGCATGCAAGGAAAAACTTCCAAGAAAAATCTTATTAGGTGAAAAAGTGGAAGAAACCTTGGGTGGGCCAAGTCAAAGAGGAATTGCTGGTGGGGGACTGCTGTGCCGGGACCAATAGTGGAATGTACAATAGCATAGGCAGTGACAGTGACATAGGATAACAGATAAGGCGACAGAGGCAGACAGATGGAGGCACGGCTGGCGACGATGTCCACGGAACCAGGGCTGCAATCGCGTAGTAACAGTATCAGGGATGGGTCAATGGCCAGCCATAACCGTAGGGGAAAAGGCAACACCCATGTCCACTGCATGGTAGGAACACTGCACCAGTGTATGAGAAAAGAGAAAACGTAGACAGAAAGACACAGACACTCCAGCGAGCACTGACAACCATAAGAGCCGATGACCGTAGGAGACGGGGCAGCGCCGACGTCCCTGCAAGTGTCTGAGAAAGTATGACATGAATATGCTGCTATTGAATTGATTTCAGGCTATTTTCTTGTTGAAACACCACTATCAACTCAAAAGGATTCTACTGTATTTCAGAGAATTGCACTGTCAACTTGAATTTCTGTTCTAGTAGTATGAGTGCGTCGTTGTTACAGGTTTTGAACAACGGAGCATTCTTGGTGTGGAACTGCTTCACTCCCCTATTGTTTTTCAGAGGGTTATTGGTCTGATAGTCAATGAAAGATATGCCAAAATTGTTGAGCAATAGTATTTGTTTTTAACATGAGGAAGATGTGAGACAAACAAGATCAGATTTACTTCATACAACAATGATATCTTTGACTTTTTGGCACAAGAGAAAGAAAAACAGTATATTTTCCAACTCTGTCTCCTGTGCATTCTTAAGCCCCAACCCATTAAAGTGTTTGGAAACCTTTTGTAGATTATGGTTTTAAGTACGTTTGGAGAGGAAGTGAGGAATGGAGAAAACACATTTGTGATATCGATATCCCCTCCTGCAGTTGACAAACAAAATAAATTGAATCATACCCAACTGATATCAAATCATAGTTTTCCACCTCCCTTGCCCCATACATACCTGCAAACTTGTCGCTTTTCTGTGAAATTCTCTGTTTTGAACCAAAATATGTCATCCATGTGAATCGTGTAGAGCCGAAGAGTTTTTGTTTTTGGGAGGGGTACGTGGCCAGTCAGCGAAATCTCCCATCGATTGGCCTGAGACCAGATACCGTTTCAGAAAGCTGTTATGTTGTGCTCTTCTTTGCAATAAAACATCTTTGGTGAGATGAGTCGAGTCTTTAGGCCAATCAGCTTCAAGAGAACTACATCATTTTCCTTTCCCTCTTCACGGATAATGTTCCTGGATCTCTTCTTTTGTAGCTAACCTACTACAATGAACACAAGTTTTGAGGTAAGTCTTTCTTGCCAATGATGTGATTTGCTGTTTAACTAACTTGACGTTAGGTAACTTGTTGGTAAAGTAACGTTAACCTGCCAAATCAAGTTGAAGTGTGTTGTGATAATGTTTCCCTCATGTTACGACATCAAATATTTCCCAACCTGTTTAACTTATACACAAATATTTTGTCAATATCATTGTCACTCGTACTGAAAAATGAGGCCCTGATGCCAACTGATAATATCTGGTAAATATTTCAGAATGAGAGCTTAAGGAAGAAGATTATATTTATATAGCGCAGCTTGATGCAGTGCTGAAGTGCAAATGGAGCTGGGCCTGGCTAAAGGTGGAGGGAGTGCAGCACAGCTTCCCGCTGTCACAGTATTTATTTATTTATTGATAAGGCAGGGTAAATGCTAAATGCAGCCTCTGCTCAAAGGAGATCAATTACAGCAACAAGGGCTCACATGCTCTCAGCACACTGCCAGACAGAGGTGCACCTGCAAAAAGTGAGCACTATAATGACCAGTGTACTTCCAGTCCCAACAAGTCACAAGTGCAGTTGCTCCCAAAGGCCCCGAAACAATGAGAGAGTTAAGGTGCCTGTACCTTCATTTTAGCGGGCTGCTAATGCAGAGGTGTGTATAGATTAGAGGCTTGCAGTTTTCTACATCACTAAGTGAAATCATTTCACTTAGTGACGTAGAAGAGTCAAACTATTATTGTACTGTTGATAATCTACTGTCAAGTAGCAGAACACATTGTACAAGATGTGTTTATAATAAGGTGTGTTTATTCAATTTAAATAGTTGTAGGAGACTAAATACATATTTATTGCAAATACAAGATAGGCTACACTTCTAAAAGCTTTACAGTAACAATGGAATTAAGCCATACGGTCACAGAGTTTTGCTGATGAAAATCGAATCACTTATTTTTGTCTAGGTGATGATTCTCGCTACTCTTGCTGAACATTCGCTGCCGTTTACCTTTGGACCCGTGATGGTGAAGCTGACCCAGGCTCTGGCTGCAGACAAAGTAGCACTGAGGAAACGAGCACTTGAAGGACTTGTACAGGCCAAAAGACTGAAGAAATGAAATAAACTTTTTGGCTCACCAGCCACGACTTGCTGGAACACTGGTGTCAATAAATGTTTAGTTTTTTTGCCTAAAGTTAATGTTAATTTTCAGAGTGCACCAGAATGCTAAATTTGAAGCTGATATTTATTTATATGTAAAAAATCTTCAAAGGAAAGCCCCCCGGACCCCCCATAGGATTTGCGGGTTTTTTCACCTTTGTTGCCTATCATGAGTTTGCCGGTATGTCCATAAAGTTGTTTGGAAATGTGTATAGTTGTGTTGCTGCTAATATAGACGGAAAAATATTGCTATCGGTATTTGGCCTTCAAAGATCTATATGGGTTAAACCCTACTGTTTAGACCTGTTACTTCAGGAAGCCAATGCTACTAGGAGTTCCCACTTACCTCCACACCAACTGTAATACCAGAACAGGTGACATCATTTGTATTTTACAGCCTAGCATTATGTAAATAGCCCCATTGATTACAGCTCCTCGGCTGACAATTTGATTAAAGGCAAAGTGGCACACCTCATGTTAGGAGTCTTCATGTCAATTTAATAGAGTGTTGCTAAATAAACCTGGCAAAATCAGACCTAGCTCTCTGTGGGGTTGACACCAGCGTAGTGGATTATATTGCTGTGGTAGAGGAGAGCAGGAGGCCTGTGCAAGACATAGTAAGACAAATACTATCAAAATAGCACTTGGTTCACATTTACTTCCAACAGAACAACCGATGTAACTACATTGACATTTTTAAGACGAGATTAAATAAGATGAAACTTTGATGATCCCCCTGGTAACATTGGGTTGTTGCAGCTGCAGACAGTAATGGGATACAGCAAATAAAATGTACTATAAATAAGAATAAAGCAAATGTACAGAAGTCGCTTCTTAACCCGCAAAATATTGTGCCTAGCCCTTTTCTCTGACACGTTTTGGTATATTGCCATGGAACCTTTAGTCTGACGAGCTACGTGACCTGTGCGTGCGGCAGCATAGTGGCAAGGTCATCAGCGAGGCGGCATTAGCTACCAGCTCCCTAAAGCTGTGTTTTGGGGAAACTAACTTAATTGGAACTTTGATGGGATCACCGTCATGAAGGCCAGGGATAGTTTGTGAACGTTTGAGCCAGGTCTGTAGTTTAGTATCACTGTGTGGGGCTATGTGTTTTCGAAATGCAGAAATCACTTACTACCATTCGGCAACCCCTGCTGATGGCCAGTGGCTGTGGAAAGTTAATCAGTTCTATGCCTATTAGCTACTTTTCGACAAAGTTTTGTGCAAATCCGTTCATAACCTTTTGAGATATCCTGCTAACGGATAGATAGACAGACAGACAGACATGCAGAGAGAAGCACAGAAGTACAGACAAACAGACGGAGGCGAAAACATAATCTCCCACCAACTCTTTTGGCGGAGGTGAAAAACTGCAGTAGAACATATTGAGACAAATAAAAAACGAGTAAAGAATAGGTATTATATGATCATTTTCCAAAAACATGAAAGATATGCAGAAATGAAAAAAACAATTGTTGTAATGACAAAGATTAGTTATTTATATTAGGTGTTCAATAAATAGCCATATCTTCGGAAGCCGAGAACAGCCACGCCTTTCTTTATTATTTTATTTCCGTTTTCTCGTGATAACGACGTATTATTTGGTTAACTCAAGATAACAATGACAGTTTTCTCTCTCCCTCCCTCTCTGTCTCTCTCCCTCCCTGTCTCTCCCTCCCCCTCCCTCTCTCGCTCCATTCATTATCTCTTTTATTTCATTATCTCAAGGTAAAGATGACTGTTATCTCGAGATAATGAAATAATAGTGAATAAACGAGAAAACGGAAATAAAATTGTAAAGAAAGGCGTGGCCATTCTCGGCTTCTGTACATATCGACAACTAAATGTGAACTGCATTATTTTAGAATATATGGTTTAGCAATGGTGAAAAGGCTTTAATTGTCAGTCTTGTCTGTATATTGACTGCTGTAACCAAGCAGTGAGATGGAAAACAAAGCGAGGCCAAATGCGGACTTTGCTCCCACACCCCGCCATCAGCCTGCTAACGGTAACCCATCTCAATGGAATACAAATTCACCCGTGAATGGAAAGACAAATGTTTAGCCTAGGAGAAAGATGGAAAAAGAATGGTGGGGGCCCTGCTGTAAAAGGCAAGAGATAATTTAATAAGTCAGTTATTTTGAACAGTCTCACACTGTCACATTAGGGGGAAGACTTTTACTATTAAGGATGACATTCTATTTCAACGACTCGGAAGCAGCTATATGCACAAAAAACATTTTCAGACTCAGGGAGGGGTGGAATGTTTCACAAAATGGAGGTAACATGAATTTAGGGTAAAGTATCCCTTTAAGTCATATTTTGAGTCAACATAATTATTCATGGAAAAATATTTTTTTACAATGCCTGTCAACTGTTTCTTATCACACTAAGTCATCTTGTGTTTATGCAACAGTACTTTAGTCAGTAGGTTTTTTTTTGTGTCAGTTACATAACTTGTATTTTTACTGTGACTGTTTAAGCCTCCAGCATTTCAGACTGTATGTGAATCAGTCAGAAGTTTGCACGTCTTGTGGAACGCCAAGATATAACGTGGTTTTGCATATGTTGCCTCATCATAGTGAGGTACTCTCTTACTGAGGGCTTAGAGAGAAGGGAAACTCTGGGGTGTTGATGAAAATCGGGCCTTCACTTTTGTGTTGTTCCTTTTGCATGCACCCCCTCCCCCATCACCCACCTGCCCACCTATGAGAGCACAGCTAGGCTTAAATCAGGGGGGGTGCTAGACGGGTGTCGGGTGCTGCCCATTTGGCTGAGTGATGGGTGCAAGGAGGAGCATTGGGTAAGCAGAGGCTGATTTATCTGCTTGTTTTTCTGCTCTGTCGCCCAGGCACTGTCAGTCAGCCCTCCTAAAGGTCCCCTGGCCAAGGTAGTTAAGAGAGGGAGGGAGAAAGAGAGAGCGACACGCACCTATTTCTGGAGACTCACTCTGTCTCATGGGCCGTCACTTGTGATTTAAAGATGCAGTTCTGACTTGGTTGAGAAGGGTGGAGTGGGTAGATGGACATGAAGATGCTCAAATGTGTGATAAGCATATAATGATTAGGTAGCCTAGCCCGCAGCCTAGCCCGCAACACCTAGTCCAAGGCACGATTCTCCTTGTTGGGTTATCTCAGGAGAAGATTGTGTATATCCTCATTAACGTCTGCTTATTATTGATCTGCAGGGAATTGTTTTCTATTGTTATTTGACCAGATAATTAACTTGTTATGAACGTGAATAATCCCCAATTCCTTTTTCTTTCTTTTTTTTCCTTTTTTTTTTATTCAATGGAGCAAACATGAAAGGATCATTTGATTTACTTTGGCTGTGATCACCAGTCTGATTATATCGCTGTGCTAGCTTTAATGTGGAAATGGGAGCCAAGAGTATAGCGGCCTACTCTCTGATTGCCCATTCAGCTTTTGTCTCTTGCCCGGTGTGGATCAAGAGTTGGCACATTTAACAGGCTGGGAGCGTCTGTTTATGGGGCATTTATCATGGCTACAGAACAATCCGGGCTGTCAGTATATCAGTTTAGGTAAGCTGTGGAAATAAATCATAACTCCTCCGGCCTGCTACAGATAGCACACAACACGATTACCCATTAATTTAGACTGGTGGGATGGGAGGAGGATTGGAAGAAAGGGAAACCAACCTAAAAGCAAGAAAAACATGTTTTTTTTTCGAAACGAAAACTTGTGAAAGTGTTGTGGAGTTTTCGGTCTGTGTTCTGGTACCAGTGATAGATATGTAATAAAAGCTTTAGGCCTCGTTGTTTATATTTCATGATATGTCTTATAAATGTAGAGTATTTATTAATTATTTTATGCTTCTATATGCATTGATTCATTGTTAGTAAATAATGCTAAATGTTAGGATATGATACTACTATACTTTGTCTCATTCTTTCATATCTTTCCGTCTCTTGATTCCGTCTCTCCTTGATGTTAGTGCTATAGCAACTGCCCAAAGTGTAAAATGTACAAATGTGCCTAATTACAAATAAATAATGCAAGCTTTTGTAAATATGTGACACATCCTTTTATTTGTGGCGATTCAATTTGAGGTGCGGAGGAGGGCTGCATTTTATTGAGTTGGCCAGGAAATAAACTGGATTACTTTTAAGTCTATGTGTAAACTGTGTAAAAAAAAGCACTTGTAAACACATTCTACTGTATAAATGAATATTTATTTCGAACAACAACAAAAATATTAGACAAATAAAATATATATATGAAAAATAAATGTAAATAATGTCTTATATAAGGCTTGCTCGAAAAGGGATAGGAAGAAGCAGAGGCTTATCTAGTCCTATCCCCATTCTCAACTGTTAAACTATATTATACTCAAGAAAACAATAGTACAATAAACATATATATATACAAATACTTAATCCTCAAAATCCATATACCGGTAACTATCCACACACTACACCACACCACCATGTATGCTACAATAACAAATCACCATACACAATAGATACACATACCCTTATCAACCACTTTCCTCCTGTAAATATTTCTTAAAGATTTTTTTAGGTAATTTTTCTTTGATGAAGGGTTGAACTTTGTTGTAGTTCCAACTCAAGTCCATTCCACAGATTAACCCCACAGCATGAAATTCACATATTATTAATAGTAGTACGTGCATAAATCTTCTACCATTGAAATTGGCCCCTCAAATTATAACCCTTTTCTCTATCCAAAAACGTTTTTTATTGTATATTACCTGGTAACAGATTATTTTGTGCTTTGTACATTATCTGAGCTGTTTTAAATCAGATCCATGAATTTCAAGACTTCAAGAATAGATTATTTGTGTGATCACGATATCCAGCATTGTTTATTATTGTGATGCGTCTTTTCTGTACTATGTGTTATTGCTGTAGGTTGCTTCTGTAGGCATTACCCTAGTCCTCCACACAGTGAGACAAATAAGGCAATAAAAGTGAATAATATAGAGTATGCAAAGATTTTGTATCAAAAATCTGTCGTTTTTCCTATTACTGCAATGCTACATGACAGCATTGCACTTATGTATTTGATATGAGGCTTCCAGCAGATTTTGTAGTCCAATATCACACCTAGAAATTTATTTTCATATACAATATAACATATTGTCAATCATTACCTCCACTTGAATGTTCGTATTATAATTACCAAACAACATGATTTTAGCTTTGTTCAAATTTAAAGATAATTTGTTTTGATCAAACCACCGTTTACATTTTTCATTTTCAATTGTGATGTCCTTCAACAGCTGCAGTAAGTTCTTCCCAGTACAAATAATGCTTGTGTCATCCGTAAATAATAAAAATTGAATTATTTTGGAGACTCTGACAATGTCATTAATATGTAGGATAAACAATTTTGGACCTAAAACTGATCCTTGGGGTACTCCGCAAGTGATTTCCAAGCAAGTTGAATTAAACATACCTATATTAACAAATTGATACCTGTTACTTAAATAACTACTACTACTATACCTAATGAAATCCGACCCCCCTGATTAGATTAGATTAGATTAGATTAACTTTCTTGATCCCCTAGGGGAAATTCAGGTGTTACAGCAGCAATTGGCAACACAGTGCCAGAATGGGGGAAGGCAATAGGAAGTGAAATAAAAAGACACAGGTAATAGCAGGTAACAATAACAATAGTGGGCACTTAATAAAACATAATACAAATGTACAACTGTATCACTAAATTGAGTCCTGTGTGGGATAGTTGAGTCCCATGATATAGTCCATGGTCGCTGGTCACTTGTTGACCGTGTTGAACAGTCCAATGGCTGTAGGCACAAAGGAACGCCTAAGTAGCTCCGTCCTGCTTCGTGGTAGGATGAGCCTGTGGCTGAAGGTGCTCCTCATCAGCCTCAGCCTATCATGGAGAGGGTGAGAGGGGTTCTCCAGTATGGTATTGATCTTCCCCCTCATCCTCCTCTCTGCCACTACCTCCAGACTGTCTAGTTTGACTCCCACAACAGAGCTGGCCTTCTTCACCAGTTTGTTCAGCCTGTTGGCATCCCCTGTTTTGATGCCGCCTCCCCAGCACGCTACAGCGAAGAAGAGTGCACTGGCTACTACAGACTGGTAGAACATCTGCAACATCCTGTTACACACATTGAAGGACCTGGGCCTCCTCAGGAAGAACTGTCTGCTCTGTCCTTTCCTGTAGAGCCTCAGTGTTGTCCGACCAGTCC
>OMOT01003252.1:6159-18526 GCA_900312575.1 Acanthochaenus luetkenii
TAGGAGGGGCCTGGAGGACAGGAGTGTTGTTCCCAGAAGTGAACTGCAGTGAGGCGGGGCGTCAGCCAGCACACCAGCGGCCTGCCTTCCCTCAGCTGCTGGGAAAGATGGAGATACCAGCAAATCTGTGTTTGTTCAGCCACTCCACAAATATCCCCTCACCCGATTGCGTCTGGCCGAGGAAACGTCACTTGACTTGGATTCTGAAATGATTATTGGTGGCAGTGTCCTTCTGGGGCTGCTTTTCTAAATGTTCCAATAAATTTCACATGTCCAGCTTTGTTTTGCTTTCATTAGCCCTGTAATCTCCGTCCCAGGGCCAGGCTGATTCTGCCATGAGTTGAACCCTCTGTTTTCTCTAGAGCCCGTGATTAATGACTGGACAGCATCATTACCAATGCACCACACTGGAGTTACATATCTGCCTCCATTGACACAACGCCACAAGCAGAGCAGCACCAAAAAAAAGGAAGACTTGATCCACTGTGTGTGTGTGTGTGCATACGTGTATTTGTGTGTATGTGCCTGCACGTGTGGTGCGTGCAAATATAGCTGTGCATGTTCAATCGTAGTCGTGTCTATGATTGTATTGACTATGACAGACCCTGATTCAAACAGCATTTGCAAACTATACCAGAACCAAATGGGTTTTTTGCAACAGCTATTTAAGTCTGTGCTTGTCAGTCATCATCATGAAGTCCATACCGTCTCTACAGTCAAGTCAAGTAAAATACTGTAATGATCGCTAATGCACTCTCTGGAATGATGCACAAGGAATCTGACCTGCCAACAACCCCACCTCTTTTACAACACAGGCATTGTTCATCTGTTCCTTTTAAATGTCATATGCCCATAGCAGCCAGCCATTAACTACACATTTACTGTACTTTTATCATCTCTTGAGTGCATTGATTCATATCAGTCATGTAAGTAGTCCTCTCCCAGGATGTTAGTCACCTATCCTTTGATGCCGTAATGTCATATTTTCACTCTTTGTCTCAACTCAGTGCCCCAGGCATGGAGACATATGCAGAGCCCGACAAACCTCAGCGTCATAAACTCCGCCTCGGTGCTGCATTACACATCCGACTAACCTGAATGTGTTTCCTCATGACTAATAGATGATGCAGGCTGTCTGCCAAGCCAGGTTCTCCCTCGGCCGAGGGGTGGTCTGAGCCAAACAAAGACAGAGTCAAACAAAGGGGTCAAACAAAGACAGAGTCACCTGTAGAGTGGAGTCAGCAGGTGCTCTGCCTCTCAGGTCTCAGCACCTTCACCATCTTGGGAGGGATTATGCCGCCTGCTAACTGGCTCCAGGGTGGGAGAGGCGGAGCATGTGTTGAAGCACACACACTTGAGCAGTCTCTCACACAAACGCATACACAGAATACATGTGCTTATAGATGTGTTCCTAGATACAGAGGAATATGCTCTTCCCTTTACTAGATCCTGTTTGATAACTGTTGGTTGACAATTATGGGTTGTTTGCTGTGGAATTTTGATGCTTTATCAAATGTGCTTCGTGCCCTAGATCCAGCATCACCGTTTTAAGTAGCGTGACCTAAATCCATAGTTTAAACTTAGATGACTCTTGGCATTAACAGTGTCATGTTTTTACAGAATAAAACTAAACTAAATCTAGGTTCAACATTTACATGGACTGACCCACTTTAGATTAGTTTAATTCCAATGCATGTTCCAATGTAAAGTTGTGTACATTGTGACCATCTGCAAAAAACTATGTAGTCATTGTCCATCCCTACTATGATAAATTATATTTGTCTCAGTAACGATGCTCTCACTGTTTATTTTTCCTTTTTCCTCAATGTTGTTTTTTTCAATCCAGGTCAAGTATTTCCCTGGCGATTGAATACGCATATTTAACACAGCGCTGGTCCAATAAATGGACACCACCTGTTTAAACGGTCAGTGCCATGTTGGGGTCAAGCGGGGTCCTGTTTGATTGGCCACATCGAATGGTCGGAACACGCCGCATGCCCTCCGTGGTAACTTTAAAAAATGTTCAGGAAGTTTGGTTCACCCTTTACGGCCTAGGACATTTCCTACTACAGGAGTTAAGCACTCAGGACAGGAAACCATTTGCTGTGGCTGTAAGATCTCTTTAATGACTGTCTAACTAGAAACAGGCCAGCCTAATTCAGTGCCTGGAGCCAGCAGGAATGGCCTTGCATCCAGACCCTGTTAGAATATTTACTGCTTGTTCGATGGGAGTCTTTTTGACACTGCTGCAATAAAATTTACAAGGAATCCCTTTTTAGCGTGATGCGAGGCAAAGTGTGGTCAAGAAGTCGAAGAGAACATGTTCGAAAAAAGGAGCCGGCCATTAAAGTTATCATTTGTCTTTGTTTATGTGGAGTGGGCACTACGGACGGCCGACAGAGGACGTTGCAACAGATTTTGATTGGCTTTGTCCCCGGTCACCTCAAAATGCTATTGGTCGATGGTCAGCATCGTCTGACTTTGCTGTATTTCAGAGAGGGTAATTATGTGAAATTGTAGGACCTCAGTTTTAGTATATGTGAAAGGGTCAGTGTTGTCCTTGGAAAAAAAAGGTGCTGATTCAAACATATTGAGCTGTTGATGCCCTCTAACTTTCTCTTGACTCGTGTCAACTGCTGTTATACTGCAGATGAAAGCCATTTTGTTGTCACGAGAGCCCCAGGGCAATGATATACCTCGACGCTCAACATTGTACTACTTAGCAGCTTGGTAAGGGTGGAAGTGGCTATGAAGTTGGGGTGTTTGTGTACGTGTTCACAATCACCTGATCACCAATAATGATGAGAGGGCCTACCGCGAGGAGGTGGCAGACCTGTCACTCTGGTGTCAGGACAACAGCCTCTCCCCAAACACCAGTAGAACCAAGGAGCGGATTGTGGACTTTAGGGGACAACAGAGGACGCGTACGCCATCAGGACATATGGAACTGATGTGGACAGGGTGGACAGTTTGAAGTATCCGGGAGTCAACATCACGGAGGAGCTTATCGTGGGCTGTTCACACGGACACAGTGGTGAAGAAGGCGCGGACCGCAGAGCCCTGCAGAGAGTGGTGTGGTCAGCTGAGCGCACCATTAGTGGAACACTTCCCACTCTGCAGGATCCGTACACCAGGACATGCAGATCCGGGGCAAAAATAATAATGAAAGACACTCGCCAACCCAGCAACGGTCTGTTTCAGTGGCTGCGGTCTGGCAAACGCCTCCGCTACCACTAAACAAACACAGGGAGACTAAGACGGAGTTTCTTTCCCCAAGCCATAAAAACCGTGAACTCTGATAATGCACCATCCCCTTCCATGTTCCTCACACTGCCCAACTCTGCCTCCATCTTCTGTCTTTACACAGTTTTTTACAGGTTTATACAACATGATTATATTACACCACAACATAGCTATATCTGCTCATTGTTTTTAAACTGCTTTTGATTTTAGTTATTTCTCCTGTATAAACTTATGGTACTGCATTGCATTACAGTATTGCATTACTGTGTTGCACTGTATTATGTCTCATTATTTATTTATTTTTGGTAACGTGTATATTGTATTTATTGTATTGTATCGCATTTATCTCATATCTGCACTTTGTCTTGTTTGCATTCTGTGTCGTTTTGCAGAATTGTATGTTCTGCCACCTGCATTTCACTGCACACCCTGGTGTGTAGTGAAAATCTTGAATCGTCATATGTGTTCCATGCCCATGTGGGTGTCCATGCACCACCGTACAGTGGTGCATGGTGTGTCAGTTCTCCCGCTGACTGAGGAAATGAGCTGGGACCACCAGCGTGTGCAAGTAGACCAGGATTGGCTTGTTCCAGTCAGCGACTGAGCCCAGAGTGATTGACTAGGCCTGTTACTGTGACCCACCTACCCTCACCCCCCAACCTTTGTTTAATAAGCCCAGGGAGGGGTAGCCCTTTTTTCTAAAGTGCCACCATGTCTGGACAAACTGACACACTTCAGTTTCACTGCATCCCCCCCACCCCCCTTTCTCTTTCTTCCACTGTGGATTTAAACAAATGCAGTCAAACCCAATTAGGGGAGAGTGAGAGCAGCACAGGAGAGGCCCTGGTAATAGTAACTTTGTTCAGCTGGTTCCTGCTGTGACCAGCTCTCATTTAAATGAGCCGCTTGATAACCCTCAGAAATACGATCCCAGAGAGAGAGAGAGAGGCAGTCTCTCATTTTCCTCATTCCCAGTGGATCGTCTTTTAACAGGCCTCTCACCTCTGTGTCGAGGGGCATCGCAGTGACACAGACGAGCCAGTGGGGACAGGGGAAGCGGCATTCATGCTATTTTACTAACATGTAAAGGTCAGGTGAAATGCAATAGTTTTAGACATGGATAGTGATTGTTGAAATGGTTCTAAATATAGTATTTAATATTTTTTGCTACACCCAGACTTGTATTCATGTAACAGAACAAAGCGTTCCCAGGAGACCTGGGTCAAATAGTATTTGCTAACTTATTTTGGGGGTTTGCTTTAGCCTACTTTAATGTCAGATGGATGAGGTTTGCCATGTAGGACAATACACGTATAGAACGTTTAAATAACCTCAAGAAAGTATTAGTATACTCTGTGGTTCGTAACCTACCTGACACCATCTGCCCTAATGTGGTAAACCCCACCCATCTGTGGCTCCGGGCAGGATACCAAAACAAAAATGCTTAGAATTACAACTCCAATTTGACTCAGGTTCCCTGACAGCTCCCAAGCAAACTTTGAAGTGTTCTTATCATTGATTTTGTGTTTCTCGTTGTTCGTGCCTCCCAGACAGACAGAGACCAGCAGAGACGAGTGTTAAAATACTGTTATACACAACATTGCATGTCAGGTAATGGAACAATTGACATGGTGTCTACCCACTGAGTAAACAATGCACCAGAACAATTCTGCCATCACGCCTGACTCACCTGCTCGCGCCAAACTGCTGCTTTCGGTTTCCGAAGCCAAGGTGGTCTACCACACAGCGCTGTCGCCGGACAGAAGGGGTTTTAAGAGGCTTATAATCATACAATGTTTATTTCTTTTTTACAAAACAGATATTATGAGGTTCTTACCTGACAGCAGCAAGAGTAAAACATCTTCACATACCCTCCTCTTAAACACTTAGTAATGCCACTCTCCTTCCCTTCCCCTCCCTTCAGACCAAGATACAAGACCTGTGCCTCATCAAGTGCCTCATCAAGACATAACACAAAAAGTGGTGTGGGGGGGGAGCAATCTAATTGTTCCCTTCATGTTTATGATGAAAAAGGGCAACGATTAAGAGACAATTTTCCACCATGCACTTCACCCTCATGTGCATAAAAGAAGCAAACGGAGCGATTGTCTGAAATATGTAAAGCGTCTGTTGCTGAGCTTGGCTGGGGGAGAGCGAGCAATGTGGGAATCTTTTGAAGTGGTATTTGGTGGGGGGAGTCAGAGAGCTTTGATCCGCTCCCTGGTATTGTTTCACAGCTGATCTTAGAGCTCGGCTGGAGTGCTGCTCTGGGCAGATGGCCCTTTTGTCACCGTGGAAATACAAATCCAATAAACATGGTAATTATATAAAATGCAGGACAAAGTTGACAGGATCCTGTGAAGGGCTGCTTTCACCTCTTGTTCTAGGCCTGAGAATGACAAATACCATTTACGGGAGGTTTTGTGCCGTAAGGCTGATAGCCACAGTGCTGCTTCTCCAATAGATGCGCATTAGGCCTATATGAAATAAGAAACATGGAGCACAAAATCACCACCTTTCCTTCTCCATTGGTGGTTTTATACACTATTTCAAAAGTGTAACTCAAGTAAAAAGAAAATCCAAAAAATGATAGCTAAAGTATATTCTATTTAACTTTAGGTTAATTCCACATATTGACAGAAACGATCACTAAACAGTTGAAATAAAAACCCAGCAGATTTGACTGACTGCTGTACACAAACGTAAAAAATATATAAAATGTTTAAAAAATTAGTCATCAACATTTCTCTCTCACTGCCACTTGTTCATACCAAGGCCAAACATCTGTGATTGAATGTCTCGCCATTACACAGATAGCAGATCAGAGAGGGGAGCCTGTTGGGTCTTTGATAGGCAGTTAATGGTCCATGAGGCGATATCTCTGACAATCCACAGGTCTCATTGCGCCTCTTCCCTTCTCCTCCCCTTCCTATGCCAATCCACTCTCCAACACCAGCCCCTGTTTCCATTGGCACTTTTAGTGACATGATTTACAGGACCATGAGGTTTATGCCAACTCCAGAAAGATGACAAACAATAAAAACAGGCGGAACAACGCTCTAACTGCGGCAGGACAATGGTGTGTCACTTATGGCATGGTCGAGATATATTTTAATTTGTTCTTTTGTTGGAAATCTATGAAGAAGAAAAAACCTAGCTTGTATTCTGGGCTTTGAATACAAGTGTTGGGAGAACGTGTGTCCTCCAAGACCAGCGTCGTTCATCACCCACTGTGAATTTTTTTCTCCCCTCCCCATTTAATGGCATCTCTATGGAGACAGACAGCGCCCTGGAAATCATTTTCTAAACATCTTATTTGTTGAGGAGGAGGGGTGGGGTTGTTAAAATATGTGTTTGGCAGTGAGAGGCCAAGTCACAGCCCATCATGCATGGCACTGGTACATTAATAACACAGATGTGGGCCGAGGGTGGGGGGATAGAGGGGTCACACGGTCAGGCCCTATTATACGCCACACTGAGGAGGCCTTTATGGGTGCTGGGGCCACACTTAACGTGCCTCTTTATTTTGGCTCTCATTACACGCTCCAATCCCGCAGCAGATACTGTTGTATGTGTGTGTGTGTTTGAGGGACATGAATGTAATGCAGAAGTCTCTACGAGGAAGCCTGCGTTGCTAACCAAACGTTGCTTTTTATCCCGCCCCGTTGGGCTCAGCGAAGTAGAGCCGCCGCTTGCCTGTCCTGCAGCATTACCCTCCGTCTCAGGAGCACCAGCGGATGCAGAACGCCAGGTCCTGATTTATGCAGGCCCTTTTATTTGACATCGTTGTCAAACTTGATTACAATTATGTATATCAGAGTCTTTTTTGTTCTTGATTGTTGCAGAGTGCATTAATCAGATTAGTGTTATACGCCGGAACGGCCGACACAGCTGTTTGAGAGGCTACAGGCTTCTGTTAGGAGATGGCTAATAAAAACGGAGCTGGACTGAGAAGGCAACTTGTTTTAGTGGCGGTGGTACAGTGGGAAGAAAGGACGGTCTTGCATCCTTGTTTTTCTAAATGGTAGACGTTTAACAAATCTCTAGATAAACCTGTATCGTACCACTTGATATTTTTACATTCCATTATTAAATAAACCCAAACTATGGATTAGTCTGAGGAAGTTGTGAGGTGAATGCTGGGAAAGCAAGTTGACATGGGCCCAGATGGCCATTTAGGCAAAATAGATGTGGACACTGGTGTCCAAATTCTGCTTTAACACATGGCCATATTGTGGACCATGTTCATCAAGCATGTCAATTCCTTGGATGACATAATTAAATCCTCCTGGTTTATCCTACAGTGAAACACACGTAATGCAAACATTTTTTATAATGTCTTATTGGGTGCACAAAGAAAAAAGAGAACCTTACAAAGACCTTACACACTCTCCCGCATGATGCCAGCTCTGGCAATCACAGTAACAATTTACAGATGAAAAGTTCATATATGCTATATATTCATTTAGGAAGAAAATAATATATAATTACCTAATGTTCATCATTCAATATCACTAGAATAAAGCGGATGCAATCTTTTGTCAGCCAAGGACTTACGTTTTCTACAATAAGATAAGACAAGACAAGACTAGATAAGATGAATCTTTCTTGATCCGTCAAATTGTGTTGTTGCAGCTAAGGTAATAGGACAGGCGAGGAAAACATTTGTAAAAAGTACTAAAACAGTAATATGTCAAAAGAGGAGAAAGGAAAAAAAAAGACAAATGGTAGAAACAATAAAACAATAATAGCTGAAAAAATTAAATATAAACAATTGTGGGATTATATAAACATATGCAGCCGACAGTTGTAACACATGAATTAGACTGCAGTCGGACATATGGAAAAGACTGGATTAAACAATTTGATTTGCAAAGTACCATACACTGTTTTAATTAGTTTTAATTGTGTGCTATTAGTCACTTTCTTCAAATGGTGGACATTTGCAGTCAAGATGGGGATGAAACACCATATCACATCACACCCGGATGATTATGATTATATGCACCCGGTTTATTCAGACCTATATCGCCGGCAATATCATTTAGAGGAGAGTTAAGAGTTGATACTGATTCAAGTCCTGTCAGAGTTTCTCTGTATAAAAAGGAATTTAATTTTGTGTGTCAAGATTTGTTCTCTTTGTTCTCGCTTTTTTCATCAAATGTAGAATGTTCTTCCTATGTGTATCTTTGAAGTGTTTCTCAAATAAATACATTTGAATTTGGTCAGTGTTTTCTTATATCAAAGTGATCATTTAATTTTTTTCATCAAAAGACGGAACGGTAAACAGTCTGTCCTCAAGCCATACCCTACTGTGTGTCTTCTGCCACTTTCCATCACTAGCATGACATGGACTGCTTATAGACCCTGTGAGCAGGCGGGCTTTGCTGTGAGGGGATTCACAAGTAATCCTTCCTGAGTCACGCAAGAGGGCTAAGTTTTGGCTGCAAACTGACATGCAAACTGGAGTCGGATCCAGCAGCCTCAAACATATTCACCGGTTACTTACAGTATAAACGTATCCTCCAGCTGTGGAGACATCCATGTTATTCTATTACGCTAGTCCCTGAATTGTGTAATTGTTTTTTTCTAGTATGTTTTCTTGTTTGGGAAAGATAACTGGTAAAACATACTAACAGATTATTTTTCAGTAAGCTACAGTTACATATTTAATGGAATGTTGAAGATATCTCCAGCTGTAATGGCAACTGTGATGCTTTTTTGTTTGCATATTTTCACTTTGTCAGTAATGGTTTGTTAATGGGCGATGTCACTATTAACATTCTGTATTCTGCATGCAATGTTCCTACGTCGCATGTAAGCGTCGGATACTTTATCACTGATACAACAGATATGAAAAGGTGGTGGTATTGTTGACCCAGCCTCATGATTCACTCAATTTTCATTATTGTGTTTATTTGTTAACTGCATGAATATTTGAATCTGAGGAAGTAGTTTAAGTACAGGCCTTCTGATTGGGCTTGTGAATTTGTGGGCTGGGCAAAACTCCCTAGAAATTGCATAATTCTAATGGTCATGTGGTTAAGGAGCAAACAGGTTACAAATTAAGATTAAAAGGAGTGATACAGACTAATATCAGCGGTCCTCTGCAAACCTTCCATTCTGGTCAGTAAGCAGTTATCAAACAGGAGCAGCAGCTGGGGCCAATGACTCTCCTCATGTCTCTTGCATGTGTTCATGTATGCACATGTTTCTGTGTGTATGTGTGTGTGTGCATGTGCGTGTGCGTGTGTGTTAAGCTTGGAAGTAGGTGGATGCAGCCGCCGAGCCCTGCCTGTCAGTTCACATGATGAATGGATCAGCTTCACATCAATCTGATGCTGAGCAGCTATAATTAGATTATTTACACAGCGCAGAGGCACATGGGGCCTGGCCACCCTAACCCCAAAGCGGACACCGCTCCAAGGCCACAGACTCTGACCTGCAGTCAATATCCCTCTGCTCTGCTGGTTATCCCCAGCTAACCAGTTAACACCGATCAAATCTAATAGCTATAGATTAATATATACTATATGGCATTCAGGATCAAGTAATCCAGCGCACACCAGGAATGTTAGATTGACGTTTTTGTTTTAATTCATGTAAAATATTGGAGCGAATATAGTTCGCCAAAAAGTCAATCTAACATTCCTGCTGGTGTGTGCTGGATTACTTGAATGCTATTTTGCTCCTGCTCGAGCTGCACCCTGGATTAGCAGCACGGCTGTGCACAGGGCACCTATATACTCCCATATATACTGTATGGCGCTTAGCAGATGCTTTTATCCAGAGCAACGTGCAACAGTAAAGAAAGCTTAATTTCTTACTTCAGCAATTTTACAAGAAAGAAAGTCTAAGGAATTCGAAGTGTCCGAGTCATCGTGCCCTGATAATAATTATTTGACGCCAGAATGACCATGTAACAGTCCGACATAAAATCTATGGAGAGAGATAGAGAGGATTGTTTTTATTCAGTTTAAGAGCATATGAGAGTGAATATATATATATTTGTGCAATAGGTAATATTCCTAATCTACCTAGATTATCAGACAGCGTAGTAGAGAGCAGTAGAATAATTAGTTCAGTACATCTCCTTATAAAGAGCCTGGTCTCCCGAAATTTAGTGAAATGACCACAATGTCTTAAAATGTAAATACATGCTCTGTGCATGAAAAGCAAAATATAAATTTTCCCACCAAAAAAGGATTACGAGAAGGAGATACGACTAGAAATAGGCAGTAGTTTTACATTGAACTAGTGCAGTTGAAAGTAAGGGTGTTGTGGTCAAGGTGGTGGGGTTCAATTTCCAACTCATGCCAAGACGTTTTCTACTGTGAGTGTAGTTTTAATTTGTAGTGAACATTTTTATTCAATCATGACCAAAACGTTACCCTAACCTTAACCAGCATTTTTGTTCCCTAACTTTAACCCTAACCTTAGAATAATAATCTGCAAGATTCTTGTTTTTCTTGATTTTGGAAACACCTTTGGTGATAAGCGATCATTGCTTTGGTGTTTTGCACTCAATGCAGGCATTACCCCAACATAATAATAGAGCAGGCTAGTCATGTGATAATATCAATGTCATCAAGGTTCCAGAAGTGTTTTAGCCATTTGTAGTACCCAGATTTCAAAATAGCTGGTTCCATATGATTTCACTATTTAAATCGATCAGAGAATTTCTGGTGCAAGACTAATGGATAACGTAACTGGATTTGCATTTGTTAAATAAATAAAAAATTGTGCAAGGCTGTGTACATTCATCCATCCGAAGTCGGGTCGCGGAGGTAGCAGCTCCAGCAGGGGGCCCCAATCTTCCCTTTCCCTGGCCACATTAACCACACTGTAACACATTTCTGTAATTTCTACAGTAAATTATTACAGTAACTTCTTGTTCTGTCATTTTATAAAGTTTAACTGTATATCGCAATGCATCATGGGTCCAAAATAATTACATTAGCTGACAGCATTTTTCCACAGTAACGGTAACCGAATGTCTGGCTAATCCAACATGACGGGTGTTCTGCAACTTTTTCCTACAGGTGCATATTGTAAACTGTAAAGTCCATGATATTAAAGAGACTGCTGTCTCACTTCTTGGAGATTGTAAGGCTGCCTTCCTGGAACTGGGGAATTACCCACCTTGTAGTGAAACTATGACACTTGAGTGATGCATTTTGGATTAAAAATAACTTTTAAATTGATACTTTTCAAAGGGCATTGATACCAAATGAGTAGTATGTGAGTATCGAAGTATCGATACCAGTTTCGATCTGCCCATCCCTAGTGGACAATCCTTCATCCTGCATCATCAGCAGATGGTTACTGTAAAATGACGACGGAGGCTAAACGGTCCAGATTACATATAGAGCCTCGCTCATGATAAAAGCTGATGATCCATCACATAAAATGTTTTTCTGGTTGTAAATCAGTGGAATAATTAGCGCAACTGAAAACTGTTGTTTAAAATGCAACCAAGTTTTGTTCTGTCTCACGCTGCTCCGTGTTTGTTTGTTATTCCAGTCCACGTGTAGAGAACGTAAAGCGGGGTCGGGAATGATGTAAAATACAGCCGTAAAGCAGTTCTGCTGTTTTTTGGCGGCAATGGTGATAGAAACGATGGAGGGAAATATCTACGATCTAAATTTTTCTATCGCCGCACGATATGTATCGTTATATCAAACAGCCCTAAATGTTGATGAATTTTGGATTAACAGCATCAAATTCAAAACACTTCACAATATGCATAATTTGCAAAGCTGCTAATGTGAAAAACAAAACTTTACTGTAAAAACATTCTACAACAACATAGTGTATTGTGAAGTATTAACAGCTATTTATTGGCAACTCTAGCTGCCAGGTAACTTCTGTAATTTGAATGGAATACAAGATAATGTTGTACACTAGATTACAATGAATTGTTGTTTTTCTGTAAAACTATGTGTAGCCTTGCTCTCTGAGCTTTTCGCTGCTGTTTTGCGAGTTATTATCTGCTGTATTCTACCGCAGTAGATCTCTGTGACTCTTGCGTCATTTCGGGCCTCTTGGATTTTTGTTTTTAACCCCCATGATTTTATCCCAGCTTTTTTCTCTTTTCTGGCCTCCAATTGAGCTAGAATGTTGG
>OMOT01003256.1:5751-21192 GCA_900312575.1 Acanthochaenus luetkenii
TTCTCTACTAATCCATTGTAATTGATTATTAGCCCATGTTTTAGCTGATCCTGGAATTATGAGTGGCACTTTCACTCGATGCTGGCATGTTCGGGAGGGTGAAATAAATGGGATGCTTTTCCTGTAGTGGCATGAGTAAATAACTTCTGAATTGCAAATCGTGTTTAATTAATTGAACTAATTGTAATTGGGCACAATTAGAAATAATTTTGCAAAGTGGAAGGCATTTACAGATATTTTTAAATCTCTCTCTCTCCTGGAGACTTCTTCGGTAGGGTGACAATCTGCAATACGCTTTTCAAATTAGAGCGTATGCCTCTCTCTGGATTAGACAGGGAGGACATTGCCAGACGTTTTTCATGCTTTTCGTGGGGGGCTTTCATGTCTTTAAATGGATCCACCTCGAGCACAAACCCCTGTGAATATTAAAAGCTGTGTCGTGGTTACGGAGAGAGCGGGACGGATGGGAGGAGAGCTTGGTGGAGAGCTCGACTTGCAAACGGAGATTGTTACCGACAGCCACAGGACTATTTGTGCTAATGATATGTTCCGGAGAGTGTCTCTACAATATGCAGAGCTTTTTGCCCGAGGGCTCCTCACATGTACAACTCCCTTTATTTGTTCAGATCTCTTGGCTTGTTTTAGGGAGATTACTCCACGATGTAATCCAGTCTTTCATGCTGGCAGCCACATGTTGTGCTTTCTTTCAAAATTATTTGTACCGGTAGTCATTTTTTGTTTTGCTATACTCCTAAGGGTAGAAACCTGAAATAGCCATATGTTAATCACACAAGGACGCTTATCTGGTTTGCTATTTTTAATTATGTTTCCATGTGTATATTAACCATCAAATGGAGGGCTTTGTCCATTGTCCTGTTTCAGTTTTTCCTCCATGTTCACACTATGTAGAAACTCATAATACCACCGATAATATATTCATTTTCCACCATTTACAAAATGGTTCCGATTTAAACCGATTTTCAAGTGAAATGAATGTTGTGAATTGTTGTAATTTAAGACTGGAACAGAGGCTCTGCTCTTGATTTCAACAATTCATTGGATCTGATGTTCATAATATATTGGTATAGTGTTGTATGAAGATAATGACAGTAGATTTACACATTTAGAAAATTGCATTTTGGAGTACAAAACTAGTCTAATCTTAAGATATACTAATCTTTCCCTACAAAATATCAATTTAAGCATGTCAATTTTTCAATTTCTCCGATTTATACTCACTTCCTTTAAAGACAGTGTCTAACCACCCTCTCTTTTCCCAAACTCCCTGACCTTGCTGATATAAAGGTGACTCAGCCAATCAGCTAATGCTGATAGATAGATAGATGTGTTCAACCTGCCACTAATGTAGGAGTCTGGTTTGCAGGGAGTCTGCTGGGGTCACAGCCCACCACCAAGAACAAAACACTTAGCTACATGCTTTTCGTCTTCCGCAGGTGGGGAAGTGGAGTGTGTCTGGAGGTCTCAACATCACAGAAGTGCCCAAGCGGAAAGGGATGAACATCACCGATTCCCTGGCTAACCGCTCCCTCGTCATCACCACCATCCTGGTAGGTCACCTGCGTGGCCCGGCATAAAAGATGGTCTACCCTCCATCTCTCCAAGGTTTTCTTACAGACAGATCACTGGGGAACACCACCACAGGTTCAAGCTTCGGAAAAACTAGGTCTAATGTTTAGCTATTTCCAACAAGGTGTCTCTTGGTCATTGTGGATACTTTGGTATATACTGCAATTTATTCCATGTATATCTTTATTATCTCACTCAAGTTTTTATCTAAAGTTTATTGCAACATTGAGAAGAGGTGTGCTCAATTTACATCTCGCTTCAGAATGCCAAAGGAAATACATGAACAGGAAACGCTATGCAAATTCAGAAACACGTGCAAACCCACGAAAACAAATGCAATAGAAAAGTGCTGCATATACTTTGGCATTCTGCTGCGCATTTCCTCTTTTGCAGCAACGTTTGCGTTGCTGCATTTGCTTTGGATTTTCGTATGTGTTATTGAATTTGCATCGTTTCTGGAGTTGCAGTTGCGTTTCTCTTAAATGCAATTGCTTTGGGCCCTTGTAGTGCGTTTGCACCCGTCGGCCACCGTATGATCCCTTCCCCAGCCCCACATCACATTCAATTGTGGGTCCTCTACTATATATACTTAACACTGTCACTGGAAGCTTGCACGAGGGTTTTTGTGGAGCTGTCAGGGAGGCACTGACACGGATGTCCCCCATGGGCCTTTTCTGGACAGACATACAAGATAACAATGATACACACTGTCATTACGCCTGGATTGGACCACAAGCCTGTAATTATGACCAAGTGAGGTCAAGAAGGGATATAATTAATGCCAATGTAGTGACAGCCATGTCAATTCTATCTGAAAGAAAATACATTCAGGTGGTGTAATGAACTACTGTAATTGTTTGCTGATTTTTACCCCACGTTATTCATTGAGTCGTGTTAGTTTCGTTATTCATTTAGTGCTGCAAGTGTTTCACATACATTTGAGTTTTGTAAAATTTCGCCTTTGCTTCATTTTTTCCTCACAAGACATTTGAATATTTTTGTCACGTTCCTTGGTCCTTTAGGAATCATTAGTTTAAGATCATAAAACTGCCTTCTTTCAAACGCTGAAGAGAGTTTCAACTTCAATATCTCTCTTGGCTTAATGACATTGCATCAAAGTGATTCCAGCGATGCATGAACAAGACGTCTGACAGCTTCACAGTGATAACTTTGTCGGAGAGATTAAGACACTTAATGTGTTTTCCCCCTTACATTAATTGTTTGCAGTCCATTGCCTGTAATGTCTCTGCACAGGCCCACCTCCCTCCTCGTTCTGTTATTCACGCCCATGCTGCGACTGTGAGGGTAGAACTGGTATAAACACTTTGATTTTCAAGAATTGGAAGGCTAGAAACAGATGGTAATGACTTTTTTTCCCCTCAACATGTAAACTTTTTGATCAAGTTGATTGAACAACTTGAGTAAAGTTTGCGGCTAAGCGCTCGCTCTCTCTGTAAATGCATTGTCATGAAGTATTCATCACTTTTTTAAGAGGCCATCCGTATTGTAATGTCCAACTGGCTATTCATATTTGGACGGCAAGCAATTAAAGATGCTTATACTTCTTTCATGTATAGCTTTTTATAGCTTTATATCAATTTTATGTTATAATTTCTGGAATACATTATGCCACACTAGGATGTTGTTTGGTTTACGCCATTCTTCAGAGGCAGCTAGCGTCACGTCAATAACACAAGATTAGAACAAACAGTGTAATTGTTTTCCACTTGGCTGCCGCCACCACGTGATTCTCTGAACATCCCCCTCCTTCCCTGAAAAAAGACAAGCTACAATCGTCTGTTTTCTCCTCTTTGACTGCATCGCCTTACTTAAGCCACAGTGGTGAAACACAAAACAGGGGTCATCTTCACTAGAGAATCAATGTCTATGCTTCTAAGCTGAGTTTGTAACGTGTACACCTGGCCGTTGGAGGCGATATGCAAATTACACCAAATAAAGGAAATCATTTATAAGCTATTCCGTCTCAGTCACTGCAGGCAGCGGCTCAGTTGTTCTCCCATGTGACGTCCGTGACAAACGATGAAGACAACATCGGGGGCATGTTCCATTTCATTGCTACATTCTGTTCCTAATCAAGCTTTTATACGGCCCAAATTATGAGCAGCCAGGCAGAATATTACAGGGCAGTAAAGAGTGTCAGCTCTCCGACCATAAAATGAACCGACCTGTGCACCGACTATATAGGTCAGCGGGCGGCAGGGTGGGGGAGTGCTCAACATTGAACGTCGAAAGTGCTAATATTAATTTTGTGTGCATCGCCTTCACTGGTAATAGCAAACATACCGATGCTTTGCATTTTCCCGAGAGACGAGAGACGCACGTTACGCTCTTAAATGAGCTCAGGTCTCCTTTCGACATCACACCAATGTAAGAAAAACCTCAGTCCTCTTTCATATTTAAACACACTCTGTAGCCACACATTGAACTTCAGTCTGCTGTCGCTCCCTATTAAATGCAACAATGACTCATCAGCTCAGATCACTTTGCTTCAATTAGGATTTAGCTGAAACCAATTGAAAAAGCTGACCTGACCGTTGCTTTTCATTTGATGTTTTGGGTCCGTGCAGGAGGAGCCATATGTCATGCTTAAGAAGTCTGACAAGGCGCTGGTCGGCAACGAACGTTTCGAAGGCTTCTGCATAGACTTGCTCAAAGAGCTGGCCAACATCCTGGGCTTCACGTATGAGATCCGCCTGGTGCCTGATGGGAAATATGGCTCTCAAGACGAGAAGGGCCAGTGGAACGGCATGATCAGGGAATTGATAGAACATGTGAGTTGTACTATTGCATTGCTACAATTACCTCTAATCGTGTCCTTTATTGTCTATTGCGTAATTACCATCTGTTTGACACTTTTCCACAATTCCATATAAATGTAAAGTGCATGACATCATCAGGCAAACTGACAAAAACACCATCGGACTGAATTTCAGGTTATGTCCTCTGTTGTAGACAGTGATATAGATATGATTGACTACCGGACACGAGGAGCCTGTAAAGCTGTCAGTTACATTTACGGCATGACTCCGTCAAGGTTGCCTAGACGTTACAAGTGTGTTGTCGCCATGAACATGTGCGCAGTATGTATTGCAACGATGCAGACCAGACCAGCAGTCATATTGCTGATAGATAGTGCAGAATCACTACAGTCTACGTCAAACTCAAAGCGTCAAAGGCCACGAATCAGGCATCGCATCGAGGTGAGGGTGGTAATTCACAAATGTCCCTATCAGGGCTCTGTCTCTCTTTGTCCTCAGCGCTGTGCTCGGCTGAAATGTTATAATAGCTTAAGTGGCATTTAGTGGAGGGAATCGTGGCAGGAGTCAATGGCTTGGTGCTGAAAGGGTTAGGAAAGGTGGGCTACCACTGCGGCACTGTATCCCTCCATCCAAGCTTTTTGCCAGATCAACGCCGATAACAGTAACCTTGAGGGGAAATGCATGGATTGCTAAAGGCAGAACACGCCGGCAAGAAATGGAGGTACAAGCATCCATCATACATTAACAGTACATGTGCACTTTGTGTTACTCTGTACTTTGGTTTAAAGGAAGAATGCGCGAGTTGCCATGGAGAGTCTGTTATATTACAGCTAAAAAAAAAAGATTAAAAAAAAGGAACGTTGTTGTTGTTGTTGTTTGTGACAACGGGCTTCCAGGGATTATCTGGAAAAAGTCGTATTTTAGACCCTCTGGATTGATCTTACATTTGAATGAATCCCAGGTTTTTAGCTCCACACACAAATCTCATCTCTCCCAGAAATAGACTAGATCGATTTTGCTGCTCACTGTTGTGTCTCTAGAAAATGCTATTCAGCAACTCCATGACACACACACACTCACACACACTCACACACACACACACACACACACACACACACCTGGGAGCTGCTCAGTACAACCACAGTCATAGTCATCTATTGGCTAATGAGCAGCTCCACTTGCTCTAGGGCGCTTTGTAGAGTAGCTTTTGAGAGAGGGGAACGCAATAGTCGTGGTTATATATGAATTAGCAAATGAATGCATTTTAAGCACATATGTATTTCACTCTTTTTAAAAATCGATTCCCTTTTTTGCAAATAGCAACACGAGTGGCATTCCACTAGAAAGAGATAATCATCTATACTGCTCCTTATCGCATGACCAAGGATGCATCACCACTGCTTTGTGGATTTTTAGCTGGTTCTATTTTGTGGTCCGGTGCTTCTCGTACCCCTGTCTGTATAGATAAGCTGATCTTGATTCAGCGGACCTGAAACTCTAAACCTTAGAGCAAGCTCAAGAGAGCCGGCCCAGGAATGAGAGGAGAGGCCCGGACGGCTCTAGATTCCACAACAGTAAACCACAGACAACCTTATCTCCTTCACTGAGCTAATAACTTTGAGATGTATTTCGTCCAAACTCTTAACTAGAATTGTCCGTTGATAGCGTGATGTTTTTTCTTCTTCTTCCTATATGTCTACACTATACATGATGCTATATATATATATGAAATAAATTGCACGCATAAATTATATGTATTGTGTACACAGTATACAAAGAGATAGAGATGGGGAAAATAAATGGCCACTGTCGAAAATGCTTACGTGTTCAAATTTGTTTTCATAACTGCTCTTTATTAACCCCTAAAGAAAATCATTACCTCCTCACTGCAATATAGAGAGAGAAGCTGCATTACAGTTTACTGCTGATTCCCTTTTCATTCCGCGTCCTTTCTGCTTACAGGGAAAATACCAAATCCAAGCCCTTAATCTCTTTAACAAAATACATACCTTATCTGAAAATGAGATACTTTAACGAGACTACATGTTTCTCTTTGAATCCCTCCTTTTGTTACAACAAGTAGTGGCTCTACTTAACAGGGTCACCTAGTTAGACAAGTTCTGAGGTAGGCAACAGGCAAAACAGCAGCGTACATGGTCGGTTTTAGCTGATAAAATGGTGCTCACTCACGGGGTTCATGTGTGCATCCTGCCAGCACATATACCCACGTAAATCATAGATGCATTACAGTATTACACAAAGCCTTTGTGCCGGCACGTCTTTTTAACAGTACAGGACTTGTGTGGGTTTATCTGTTGTACCCCTTCATTCATCTTTGTAGGTCGTCAAGCTTTGTCACACAGAGAAGGTAATGTAGAGTGACATAAATAAAGCTCTGTATGTATGTGTGTGTGCGTATATTTGCCTTTTTATGTTTTTGTATGGTATGGTAGTAGTATGCCGTTGATGAACAATGACAATGTGATGTTCCTGAATGAGAAACTGTGACGGTGCCTAGTATATTAGTGCCGTGTAACATACAGCCCTTTATTTTCCTCTCCATAGTCACAAAGCTAACTAGAGTGCCAAAGGGCATTGTTGGGAAGGTGCTAAATGATGCAACAGGCCTTGTTAAATTTCATTTAGTCACAATAGATGATCCCTTTAATCATGCTGTGATGCAAATGTTAATAGCGGGTTTAACACATAATTTATTTCTGTCATGGCAATTAATCTCAGCTTCGACAGATACATTGGAAGGTTATGGCCAGCCCACACTCTCGTTGTCTACACAGACGGATAGCAGACTGGTTTCGAGGGCCGAAAGGGTATCCTAACGAAAAACGGCTTTATTTGTAGTCAAGGATTGCAGACCTGAGTGAATTCACAAGTGCAGAGCTAAGAACATGTGGTTCACTCAGGTGAAATATGTACATTTAACAAAGTATGTTTGTCTCAGAGGGATATGCGAAGAAGAAAGTTCTTATGTTGTATATTTTCATGCTGGACTTTCATTTCTCACTGTGGTTGATGTACAACTGACCAATCAGACCTAATATTTTTCCTCATCAGCCCTATAACCACTTCTTTTAATTAACAATTTAATTTTAATTAATACTTTATTGTCACACCCATGCACAGAACACCGCACACCTAGTGATATTATTTCTCTGCATTTAACCCATCACGGATCCCCCCCGGATACACACAAGTGATTGCACACACACACACATGCTAGGGGGGCCGGACAGATTTATCCCCGGGAGGAGCTGGACTCGAACCGCCAACCTTGTGTTTGCGGGGTGGGAACTCTACCTCCTGAGCTACTGCCGCCCATTATGTCTGTGTGTATAGTTATTGAGGATGTGCCAAGTGCATCTCTGCAAGCGCCCCCAGCTTTTTGTTGCAGCTCAATGCACAGGCTTCCACTTAAACACTGATTGTATGTAAGTGCTCTGTAATCATCACGTCAGAATCATGATGGCATGTTATCAAATGCATACATATAGCATAGTATGCACATGTTTGACGAGGGATAAAATGGCAGGGTTGTGAGCAATGTGTAAATACATGTTTTGAGCTGGAGCAGCAGCCCTACACTGTCTTCAATCATTGCCTCATACAACCAAAAAGGAACATACGTCCATGTCAATGGGTTGACAATGCATGGACCACGTTAGTTGTAATTTGTTGAATCCTGCAGGCTGTCAGCAGGTGAGGCGGTTTGGAGAGAGAACACCTCTGAGCCCACCACCATCAGCAAACCCAGCTAACACCAAGCCATGTGGCAAACAGCAGGGCACTATCTTGCCTGTGCCCGGTATATGTGCCGAGGCAGAAAATGGATGTGCGGCATGTAGCCCACCATAAGCATGTCAGGGACTGCCCGGTGGCTGATCTTCTGGCTGAGTGGCGGCTTGGTTCAAAAGCTACAGTCGGCAACGGGGAACAGAGGGAGCGGTATGTGATGTCACATGTGAATAGTTAATGAGGGCACAGCGGATGATGCGCTGTAGGGAATATCGGTTTCCCCTTCTTTCGGTCTCTTCAGAGGCCGACCTGTATATTTAGCCACCACGGTGCTGACCACAGGTGCAGGTAATCTGCAGTGCCATACGAATGTTTCGTTTCTGACCTCTGTTAACTGCTGTGACTCTTATCGCGCGAATCTGAGGGAACGCTGTCCACGCCACGGGTAAAGTTGAAGTCACGCTAAGAATAGCCTTAGTGTCTGGAGCTCAACATGCAGAGTGGACTGCAGCAAAATAGTGTGCCAGGACATGACTATTTCTTTTCTCATCATTCAAGCTATGTTGGATGTATTTCTGGGACCTACCGATTGAATTCCTGTCGTATTTAGTCAACAGCAATGGCGGCGTGGCTTTAGATACGTGTCCAAAAACAAACACGGAATCTCATTTACTGCCCTTCATTCAGTGAACTGTTGTTTGAACAAGCCCAGTGCCTCTCCCACTGCTCGGTAAGTAGGAAGTAGCCGAGAGAAATCCTCCCTTTTGTGTTCAGAGGAAAAGAGGCAACCGAGCGTGAGCTAAGCAGCTGGTTTCATTAACCTCCTGCTCAACCTCGGTGCAGGGTAGTTGTGGCGGCCGCCAACGTAAACGGTAACCTACGGAATATGCAGACATATGCATATAATCGGGGACTGCAACTTCACCGTCAGCCTCTGCCATGTCCATGTCATAGAGGTGGCGGTATGGGTCGTTGTAGTGGCTCTGGGTAATTGCCGTGTACATGGGACTGTGTCTGATTTCTTCTGATTCATGGGAATAGTGACACTCCTTTTTCAAAGAGGCATCACTGAAGACAGAGAAAGTCGTTTTAGAGGAAAGGCAAAACTCGTATCCACCTGTAGCACCCTCCTGTTACACATTCCACAGCATCGGTATTCACACGGAAAGACATTACTACTGCTAACATGACAAGAGAAATAAAAGCAAATGATCATTTAACGTGACTTTGTCTGTTTTCACCACAGAGAGCAGACTTGGCGGTGGCTCCTCTCACCATCACCTACATACGTGAAAAAGTCATTGACTTTTCCAAGCCCTTCATGAGCATGGGCATCAGCATCCTGTATCGCAAACCCAATTCTACCAACAACGGCTTCTTCTTCTTCCTCAAACCCATGACCCCTGACATCTGGGTCTACATCCTCTTGGCCTACCTAGGTGTTAGCTGTGTCCTTTTTGTCATTGCCAGGTAAGTCCAAAAGTGCCACGCGATGCTATAATATGTCCTTTGTAAAGTTGTGCACAAGGTTTTTCAATTGACTTAGTAATTGACTCTATCGTTGACATGTTTATTTGGATGTGTAGAGTACACTGGCACATTTCACAGACTCGGAGTGTTAGCAGGTGGGTGGTGATCAAGGCAGTTATGTCAGCATGGGTTCTCTGTACGGCCCAGCAGTGGGAGGAGGGCTGAGAACAAAACCTCAAGCCGAGTGATAAGCTCCCATTCACTGTGTAATTTCTTGTTTCCTGTATAATTTCTTTCACAGTGGCAATGGCGCTTTAAACAACCATAATTTTCTTAAATGAGATACCTTCTGAAACAAAAAAGGATTTCATATCTAAATATAATATTGAGCGGTAAAAAACTGCACCTGATGTGCAATTTCATCAGAGTGGGATTTTAACAGAATGTTCATCTGAATTTCCAATGAAATCCCTGTTCCTCTGGATGGAGATTATCTGTGTGATTGGCTGAAATGTGTCTCTATGAACATCATGGATATCCTGTCAGTATTGTTAGTATTTCCTGGTGCTTCTCATGCAAAGTGGTACTTGAGGAAGTTCTGAGAAAGTAGGCTTTGAAAGGAACTCTGGGGTTTGAGAGCAAACAGCTGCACTTCTCAACCCTCGTTCTTTGCCTTGAGACCAAACATTTTGGAGTGGCGTCATACAAGTACAAAATTATCTTAAATCGAAGGAGGCCATCCTAGACAGCTGAAAAGCTGTCTGCGACCCGACTTCGGATAAGCAGTTGAAGATGGATGGATGCTTGCATATAAAAAATACATGTACTTACAAAGGATCCTTTGTTAGATCTAATTATAACTTTTTTAAAGGAATGTAAATATAGCAAAAATGTCACAATCCGCAACTGTTTGCGATTCTACAATCAAAATCTGTAATAAAATTAGGGTGTAGCCCATTGTCTGACACCTGACTGTCTTTGGGTAATCTTTGCTTTCCATGTCTGGTGCTAAAATTATAGGACAAGATCAACAGAAAAATAGAATATACATAGAATATCAACTGGGGGTTATATAAACAAACAACACCAGCATATGTTAAGCAGAATATGTATGGGCAAAATTGGATTACAGGATTTTATTAGGGTGTGCAAAATATTACAAAATGAATTTGATTATGACTGGTTAGCACTGGCAGGTTATAGGTTTGAAGTGAGGGTAGATTCAATATATAACATTCACAAATGCAAACATTATGCTTACAATAACGTTCAGTGTCTGAGTGTCTGATTAAAATAGACTGCTGACCTATTCGAAAATATTTCTGCAGCATGTAATGAGATTGAAGTGAATCTATCTCTTGACTAGTGTACATTTCAGTCAATTAGGCTATCCAGATTATTGTCACGATGGTCCTTTAGAATTGAGAGTACTCAAGGATTCACTCTATTAAATTCCACCATTGTGGACTATTTGATTTATTTCTCTGTTTGGGAAACGAGGGCATTCTGCACTAACCACATCTCATCAAAGCAACAGATAGGCCACATTTCAAGGAGATACTATCTCCTAAAGGATCCAATTCCATCAGCAGAACACCCAGAATAAATGTGAATAGTCAGAAAATGATTTTCACATTTTCAAAATACATTTCAAAAGGGGTAAGTACTGACATTTGGCATGTTTTGTCTCACCATCTGCCTCTGAAAATGACTTGTGCAATAAAGGATTCATGGCGGCAGCATTTTCAGTGTAACATCCACTGAGATATGGAAAGGTGCACGCTTTATGATTGCATGCGACTTTACTAGGAGTCGTAATGCCTCATATTCTCACACGACATTTTGATACTTGCCTTCTGAAAAGTGATATTTGTGTGCCGTGTTGGCCACCTTTAACTACAAAGCACATGAGAGATGGTTGAGGAGATATCTAAAGGTAAGTTTAAAATCAGGGGCATTGAGTACATTTACTTATTTACTTATTTATATGAAGTTGACAACAGGTTTGTTTTCACACTTACAAAATAACAGCTGAAAACGACTGCCATATACCAAGTAGAAATCCCAACATCAGGACATATCTTATCTACAAGTGTCAAGGATTTACAACAGATTTCAACCTCCCTCTCTCTTTCTCCAGGTTCAGTCCGTATGAATGGTATGACGCCCATCCTTGTAACCCTGGATCAGATGTGGTGGAGAACAACTTCACGCTCCTCAACAGCTTCTGGTTTGGAGTAGGTTCCTTAATGCAACAAGGTACGGTGGCGCGCACACATCCCCTTTCCCTGTCGTCAACAATACTATCACTCCACCCCTTATCCTCTTCCACCTTCTGCCTCTTTAACTGACAAGCTATCCGATTTCTATTCCCCGACTGTTTCATAACACACTTCCCTGTCAAGAACAACCGGAGAGCTCGGTCTTACATGACAAAAAAAAAAGGCTGTTGTCACCTACCTGCTGTTTAAAAAGGGAGAGTAGGTGTCAAGCACTTGTCAGAGATTGGCAGGTAAGGAAGGAAAACATTGCTATGTCTATTTCTCCATAACACCGTTGCTGGCCCTGCTCAAGAGCTGGTTGAGTGTTGGGACGAAAGGGGTAAGTTGGGGAACATGTCAGACAACTGCCAGCTGTCAGCCGTGCTACAACTGGCTGGTGTGAGTTTGACGTTTACAACGCTCTGCTACTCGCACCGAGGGTGACCCATCGTAGGGGATCCATATGTCGCACTCATAACTGTCCACCAAGTACCGGCTTCTGTTAAATGTCACTCAGATATTGTCTCAAACACATGTATAGCACCTGAACAAAAGAAAACTGACATAGTGTGTTCATGTTATTACAGCTTTGCATAAGATATTCAGTTAATATTTAAAATAGTCAAACCGTGGCAAGATATAGCCCATGTGCAGCCAGATGGTTCTCACTGGTCCAACTGGTCTAGAAAAAAAATGGAAATTCAAGTATAAACTCTCAACTGCAACTTCCCCAGCTGCAGTAGAGACAAGGATATAGATAAGAGTGAGTGGTTTTTAGGTGCTCGGGGGAGGAGGGGGGTATGCATGATTGGAGTGAGTGAAACTATCTTGACTTTCCAGATATGTCTACAATATTACACTGTCCTATACGATACTCATATACGTCACGCTATACTTGACTATACTACACTACTATAAACAATACAAATACAAGTTAATCTTGGTGTAATGGCTCAAATAACCATAGAAATTGCCAGATTCTTAGGGATCTAAATGTAGACACTAGGTGGATTTGATTATATTAGAATGGTTTAACTAATTTAGCCATAGCCATTCTCCTAAATGTAGACTATGTTAACTACTACAGTATATATGTATACATATGCTACATACTATATATGTAACAAGCAGTAACATTTTACTGTCACCCTGTTGCTTTCGACAGCAGCTTTAATTGTACCTTTTGTCTAAGCTCTGGAAAAACCAAAGGAAGGTTAGCAGAAGGATATTGCTTAAACAAAGAGCTTTTAACTTGCCTCGTGTCCCCTTAAAGGGATGCGTAAGCAAATTAAGGCCCAGAAATAACATAATGAAATCAATTGGGAAGAAAAAAGCCAAGTAACAAAATGTTTAACCTCAATGTAACAAGACAAATCAAGGAGGCTTACTGAGACTCGGTAGATCTTTGCCCATAAGGATAGAAAACACATTCAGCAATTCATTAACTGCAGAAGCTCGGCAGCGCTCTTGTGAAGCTGCATGCTTGCTCTGCCAATTTGCCACTGCGAGTGTGGCACCAGTGTGCCGGGAGGGAGAATCTAAACAGAATGAGCTAGTTAGTAGCCTATATTATCAAGCTAAATGGGGGATTCTCTGTTGTAATTCTTACAATGGCTCACAGCGTTGTCTGTCAATATCTTCACAATCTGTGTTCTATCAGGCTTTGGTATAAGTAGAATGTGAACATGTGACATACGTAACTATTCTGTATACTTTGTATTACTGTTTACACATTACTTTTACATTGAGTATTGTCGTAAAATATCTTGACAGCGATCACAAACGTACACTTTTTCTCAATTATAGAATAGACATGGTTTGCAGTCTGATTGTGACTTCGTGTGGCACCCATTTGTGCTACCTAGATGGTGCAAATATTTGCACAGAGGTATATTTTGTCTGAGTCATATAAATAGACACCCTATGCTTGTCTGCCAAACATGGTGAAAGCAGCTGAGAAGGAAGCCATTTTCCTGACACGTTTAAAATGCAAATGGACAAATTGAGGAGATCCAAGTACAAATCTACCAGCTTGTCTGTGGGAGGGAGGTGTCACAGACAGGAAAAAGAACACACAATATGGTGCAAAAGCAAACACCTTGTTTACTTCACATTCAAGTTCCTGGGGGTCTCAGTATAGGCTTTTGTTTACAACAAGCATATGTCTGATCATTTCCCATAAGTTGGTTTCCACATATAAAACAATTGTAGAAATAGTACTTGCACCAAGATGCAGGAACTAATAGCAATATTTGTTAGCATTCTGTCTGCGGTTAAGAAACTAGTACTTTGCTCCCTTTTGTGATCCAGAGCAAGATTTACCTGCATTGGAATAAACATTTCCATTTACAAGTTTCATTATTTAAAAGCAATTAATAATGAAAATGAGTTTTGGTGTGATGGTTCCATAGAGAGATTGCTAAGTGCAGGTAATGATTCTCATGGGAAGGCTTAGTTCTCTCTTGCTAGTGGGGGAAAAAACACTCCAGAAAACCAGGGCATCACTTTTAGCACAATGCACTTCTCAGTCCACAGAGAGAAACTTTTTTATTTTATTTTCAGACTGACAATTCAAAAAACTTAATTAAACGCTAAACATTTTGCTCATTTATTCAAATGGAAATATCAGTGTCATTCTTATTAATGATCTCCCCCTATGGAATTCATGCTCCGGTTTGTCATTAACTCCAGTTTTCTTTTTTTTTACACTAGGAAACGAAAGGCATAATATTACGATTGTCTATTAACCTTGATATTGCACATTGCAACTAGGAAATCATACACAGTAAATTTTAACAGTATGTTTATCTACAGTGAATTGATAGACCACTGACACTGTTTTAACTTCAGTGAACATGAAGTCTAAATCCCCTCTGCCCTGGTTAACTGGGAATAGTTCTGGGAATAGATATTTAGGGAATAAAGAGAAACTTTCAAAAAAGTAGAATGGAAATGGAGAGCCTCAAAACTCCATGTTCATCTTGATATATCAATCATAAAAGTGTGTTTGAGAAACTTTAAATGACAAGTTAAAAATAAGAGCAACATTTTTCTCAGACCTTGTCAAAAAGTTCAAGGATACTTTTTATTTGTATTAACCGTACCACAGATGCTCTCTCTAGTGCCAGTACTGAACCCTCTTTTGAGAAAAGTACAAAAAGTTCCTTGTAAACAATATTTGCAGATCACCCCAGTACCCATCTCCTCACAGGTTGTTGCTAGATACATTTGATAATGTCTCTACAGATTAATGAAGACCATAGTCAAGACAAATGTCCTCTACCTGTTCCCTTGATATTCTGCCCACTGTACACTGTTTACTTGTCCATATATCATAACCAGTGAAGTTGTAAATAAAAAGGTGGGTAAACTATGATCTCCAGTCAGTGATAAACATAAGGAAAATAACCACCAATCTAAAGACAAATATAGAACATTTTCAGATGTATTCATTTTTTTGCTTTTTATTCTTAACAGACCCAATCCTCATATAACTTACATTGGTTTGATACTACTATATGAATGTATCGCTTAAGATTTATGTCAGCCTAAAAAGGTGGGTAAACTGAGTTTGCACAGGCATCCCCCCCCCC
>OMOT01003256.1:21212-31934 GCA_900312575.1 Acanthochaenus luetkenii
CACCCCCCCCCCCCCTTTAACAATGCTATTGTTGAACTTCCTCTTAAGAAAGTGTTCCTTACCCTTATTCTCGAAACAATTGCAGACCAATCTCTAACTTGCCATTTCCAAATCCAAGTTATTTTTTGGGGAAAAACAGCAGCTATCCAATTACTTACTTGTATGAATAATAATGGTCTCTTTGAGAAGGTTTAGAGCTCTGAGACAATTCTTAATGATGAATGTCTTGCTTTTAGTGACAATTCTCAGAGATCTTAGTGCAGCTTTTAACAGAGTTGCTCTCTTACTTGAGCATCTCAAACAATGGGTTGACATCTCTAGTGCTGCTCGTCTGGTTTTGCCCCTATGTACAGGATATACCTTTCCCTGTTGCTGTTGGGGAGTCCATGTCATCAAAAGTCGCAGCAAACGTTACCTGTTGTGTCCCCCAGGGGTCTATTATGGGTCCACTCCTTTTCTCCATATGCTACCCTTTGGTGATATAGTTAGTTTCCATTGTTATTTTGATAATACCCAGCTGTACCCCTCTGTAAACAAAAGTGATATGAAGCAGTTGGCCACTTTACATGATTACAAGCTTGGTGTCTCTAAATTTCTAACAACTGAATAATATTTAGTCATTATATATATTACTGTTAGTGCTGCTCAGTGGTAAAACCATCTTGGTCCGCTCTCTACTAAAGTTGGTTCACTTCACTGGCTACCAGTGAAATTACAGATTTCAAAACCTTATGTGCTCTTGTGGTTGTTCCACAGTTTAGGCTGAAGGCTAAGGGTGATCGAGCTTTCTCCATCAGTGCTCTATGCTCTGGAGCAACACACTTGAGATAAGGGGTGGGTTTCCCAAAGCATGTTGTAGCGCTAAGTGTATCTTGAAGTCATTCTTCAAGACAGTCGTTCATTTCACGAGGCTTTCCCGAAAATACTCTCAACTCAAGCAGTGCGCGAAATGTGTTGTTCATTCACGACAACCTGGCAATAGTCATGATATTTCCAGTATATCGCTGTATGTTCCCTGAAGGCAAGATCCTCCACAGACAGAGGCTGCTGTCTAAACTCTTAATATAAATAAGCTGTGATCCTCAACATCAGAAGCATTAAACACATTTTGTTTTTACCCCAACCCCTATTGTGAAATTAATTATATTAATTAATTAATGAATAATACTACCTCTCTTTTACCAATGCATTCATTATTAGACTACACCAAATATATCTGATATACAGTAGATTATGTATTCTACATTCATACCCTTTTCAGCTTTTTGGCTCTGTTTTCAATTGGCTTACAACACAAAGATTGTGGTTTATGAGCCTACTAATAATTCAGTAAATATTTTCCCTCAACAGGTGAAAACTATTGACCTATAATAGTCAGCTTTATTACACACCAGCCTGCATCCGCAAGGCAGCCTTATCAATCACAGCTCTAAAGAAATGGCAGCATTACTAAGAATATGTAGAAGTACGTACAATCAAAATCTACATGTGACACAATAAAGTACATTGTTGTAGAGTATAACCGATATCTGATTTAAAATGGATGATTCTTCAATTGACTTGTTACGCTCTCAGCTCAGGAAATTGATGATTCCTTTGATCAACCTGTGATGCCTTATGGTGTGTTTTTGACTGAATTAGTATCAGTATCTTCTACCCTGAAAAGACATTGTTTCATTGGCTTGCAAGATATGAGTCCTTCTTCAAAGAAATGTATAGCATACTGACACCATTTCATTTCCCTGGCACTATATGACCAATCTGCTTTTTGTATTTATTAGAGTGTTCTGGTGCAATGCCATATACTGTTCCCTGCTGACCACAATATTTTATAGTGTGAAATTCAATTGAGTTACCAGTTATTTCAGTTCTTTTCTAGTGCAACCAGAGGATGGATCTGCATCTTCCCTCTCTGAAGTCATAGTGAATTAAGGAATGGTACTGTCTCCCCTTGTTTGCAACCATGTAGAACCTTTGTCAAACCACAAAGGACAAATCCAATCAAATGTGGTAGGGGAGGTTAAAGAGCTGACCACTCTGCCCCCCTTCTGTGGGCTTGTTACTCTTCAGAATTGCCCTCATAAATCTTCTCAGTAAAGTAACAGACTGCACAAAGCACAAGGGTATTTTAAAGGTTGTCAGAGATGAGATATAAAGTAACTTTAACACCAGCCAGAGAGCCATTGTAAACATAATATTACTTGACTAAGGACCACTCAAAGTCAAGGCTGATGTAGAGGGGCACTGTCAGTCAGCCAAGGTACTATATCCTGTTATGTCGTTCTCCGTTTGGTATACATGATTTGATGCTTGGTTTGTAATACACGTTGCTGTTAGTGTGTACATCCATTAAACTTGATGACCTATGAAATTACATGGAAGGGACATGTTAGGAAATTGTGTGAATTACATGTTACATGCTAAAAAGAATCCCATGTAGAAAATGCCTTCAATTAATTGCTTTATTGTTAATATAGCCTCTGCACTGCATTGAAAAGTGTGATTCTTTATCGTCAATATCTGATCTGCTGTCTCACATCCTATTTGAATGCTGTTTTCACGGATCAACTTTTATGTCCACTGGTCCACCAAAACCCATTTGACATATAAGACACAGAAAACTAGGATAAACTGCAAGTGTCATTATTCCACACTAAATAAATCTAAATGGGTAACTTGACGCTGCTGGTCATTTAGTAGTAGCAAGCTGTTAACAGTGTGAAGACAGTCACCTCTTTGAGATTATGAATTAGGCTCTAACAGAGAATGTTTGAATGGTAAACTATCTTCCATGTGAATGCGATAATGTGCAAATGCGGCAAATACAGGACTTTTGTTGTCAAAGCTTTGCACTAAAGGACATTGATTAAGAATTGGCTTAAGTTAAATTTGAGGACCATTTGAATTTCCCTTTTTGACACGTTAACCTTTCACTTTAAAATACTTTGTTCTTGATGTAACTTAGCAATACAAAATTATAGTCTCCCAAAAAAGTACAGTCTTATGCCACATCCTTATGGAGCTTGATACACAGAGATAAGCTATTGCTTCTTAAAGGAACCTTCCAGGTCTAAAGGCTTGGAAGAATTGAAAAAGTCTATGATTCCGGATGTGGAAATCAGTCCATAACATGTTTACTGATCTACCTAATCTGGTTCCCTAATTTAGGCGACTTTCCCCTCTGACAATGAACCTTGACCAACACCAAAGCAATTCCAACAACATAAGCAGGTTAATTGACAAAAATGCAGGCAGTCTTGTGTCAATATTTGTTAGATTCAGTTCCAGTTTTGGCAGGACAGTTTCATATATTTGATGGATCAACACTCTCTCACTTTGTGTTCCACACAGGCTCAGAGCTGATGCCCAAAGCCTTGTCCACCAGGATCATTGGTGGGGTCTGGTGGTTTTTCACCCTCATCATCATTTCATCCTACACGGCCAACTTAGCAGCCTTCCTCACTGTGGAGAGAATGGAATCACCAGTGGACTCAGCCGATGACATTGCCAAGCAGACCAAGATTGAATATGGTGTTGTCAAAGATGGTGCAACCATGTCTTTCTTCAAGGTATAGAACAAGAAGTAGCTATGAATGAGCCAAGTTGTTTTTATTATTGTGGAGTTTCATATTAAAAACTGAAAGTTAGATAAATTACAGGACTTATGCAAATGTACAATAACTCACACCAGTATTGTCCCTTAATTTGATTCCATCAATTATTTTACACAGTGTGAAAGCAGCCTGTATAGCTGAAGCATGCTGAGTACAAAGACATTATAGTGTTGTAAAAAGTACCAACTTTTTAGTTGCCTGTTCCAAAAACTTTTATTTTCTCTCTATACAGTAGGCCCATGTTTCCTAAGGAAAAAAATCAATACCATTCAACAAAATATATATTTCTTCCAGTTAGATCATAATTCCCACAGCAAAGGCAAATTCTTCAGCTTCTCCGCTTGTCTACGCTGTTTGATGTGTTCCTCCATAATGATTTTTTTATTCCAAAGTTTCAGCGTCTGCCCGCAGGGTCTTTGACTTTATTTTATTATTTTGAGTCTTGCCTCAGATGCTGCTGCTGCTGCTGTGGTGCTGAATAACACATGTAACAGAGTTATTTTCTCTGAGTAGGAAAATGAAAACATTGCACATTTCTATTGAAAAGAGGGAGTCCATAAGTTTATGACTTTCAATAGCTAGAGACAACAAAAATATTATTCCTGGGAATCTGACTGCCCCAGTTTTTATGCATCCAAAAATTCATAGTTGAGTAGTTCATAAATACTGTATGTTTTAATGTTGAGTCTGCGATACAGTGTGTATTTGAGGATCCCCTGCCTTATGCAATTGGGCCTTTTGCTGATTCCTCTAGGTATATTTAAAAGAATGGTGTCTTGGAATTGCACCCTATTGTGTTTATAAAAAAAAGCCCAGAATTGCCCATCACAACAATATATAGCATTGCTTTAATCTGAACCCTAACATTATACTATTTTTATTGCATTCCATCAAACTTGGATATTCAAGAACAACACTGTGTTCTTTCCTCTGATGACTATAGTTGTGTGCCTGGATCCAACTAATCTCTTTCACCTTTTAAAAATAAATTAGCTTTCACTTCTTTTGAGTAACTATCTAAAATACATTTATTTTAGTCCCTTGTGTTTACTTTCATGAATTCTAGCTATGATTGTGGCATTATTAATGGGAGGAGACACAGGTGTCTAATTACCGCACCAGAGTTGCGAGGCTCGATTGCCCTCTGTTCCGTCTCACTTTGACAGGGAGGGCTAACGAGGTTGCCTCGATAAGGCAGATGAGGGAAGTGATAAATGCTGAGGAGGTCGGGGAATAGCTATAGAGGCTTTGCAGTTGTGTCACAAATCTACTAGCAACCACGTCTGGTGCCATCATGGAGGTCCATTGGAGAATTGGCTGTGTGCGATAACGGCAAAATATGTAACAACTGGGCTAGGAATAGAGATATCTGAAAAAGATTGTTATGGTGTGGTTGTAGGTCAGTTCAACGTTATGAGCGAATGGTCTGATAAGATAGATTTGTTTCTAAATGTAGGTTACTGTAACACAGTAAACCTTTTTCTGCCCGTTTATGATTCCAAGAGTAGTGGCTTGAGAAGAGTCTTCACAGTGAACCTAAATAAACATCCGTTTTTTAACATTGTTAGCTAGCTAACTAGCTACCAGGCTAATTTAGCAACGTGACCAATGTTAATGTTAACATGCAACTACTAGCCACTAATCCTAGCTTCTACTAGATATGTTAGTTCGTTTTTTGGGGGATGGTTAGCTGAGCGAGCTAAAAAACTGACGAAACACAAAACACAAAATTGATCAGATCATCATAATCATAATCCTTTTTATTGTCACACACACATGCACAGAGCACCGCACACACCTAGTGAAATTTATTCTCTGCATTTAACCCATCACGGATCCCCCCCGGATACACACAAGTAACTGCACAACACACACATGCTAGGGGGGCCGGAGCAGAGGGCTGCCATTATGGCGCCCGGGGAGCAATTTTGGGGTTAGGTGTCTTGCTCAAGGACACCACGACAGATTTATCCCCAGGAGGAGCTGGACTCGAACCGCCGACCTTGCGGTTGCGGGACGGGAGCTCTACCTCCTGAGCTACTGCCGCCCCCGATGTATCAGAGGCGAAATTATTATTTTAAGACGGCCATGTTTTACGTTTAGAAACACAATACACTGTCGCAGCCACTGTTGCCCTGTGAGGACCTCCACTATGCCTGCTTGCTAGTAGGCGCTAGATGAGGTTATATGCAGCAGCGGGTTAGAAAACGGCGTGTAGTGTGGACGCTAGGCGTAAACGTAGCAAAGGGTATGCGTTTGAAAGCAGAGGGAGGGGCTGCAATATGTATGGGAAGTGTGGCTCCTCAGACCTCTTTGGATTAGACAAGCAAGTAGTGTAAATTGGCGTCAGCTTTACCAATTTGCCAACACATGAACATTTCTTCCAATGGTTAGAAAAAGTCACTAGATTTGTCGCTAGTTGCTTCGAAAAATGAAGTTGTCATGGGGGGGGGTGTCGACCAAGTTGGCAACACTGGGCACCTCCCCATTGGCACTTTTATGTTTCACCATATTATCATATCTCACAGTTGAACCACCAGAACTGTGCATCCATTGGAACTGGACATGACAATGGAGGGCTGCTTATAATAGTATATTTCACAATTTGAAATGCCTTGTGATCCTGAGACAGTCATTATCTAGGATTAGACATGGTATAAATGTGACCCTCTCATAAAATGGCATGAAATGCCACATAGCCTGATGCAAGACTAATGGAGAGGGACTCTATTATTGCAGTCTCACTAGTACATAGTACAATAATAGATGTGTGCAAAGCTTTAATCCATGGTGCTTTAATCTGGTGACCGTGAAGATCTAAAGGACTAATCATATAAATCTACTTGGTCACTGGCTAAAGGATCTTTAAAGATTCTTAAAAGCTGTGAGTGTATAGCTAATGTCATTTGACGGCTATATCAGCTGAAGTATTCAAGCACTGACTATTTTTCAGTTACTTTTTCCTTACCGGCAGCCAGGGAGATTGTTCAAATGAGATTCCAAGGCACTAACAGGCTATTTCCATCCTTTGCAGAAATCTAAAGTTTCTACGTTTGAGAAGATGTGGGCCTTTATGAGTAGCAGGCCAAGCACATCGCTGGTGAAGTCTATTGAAGATGGAATTCAGAGGGTGCTGATGTCAGACTATGCCCTCCTTATGGAGTCCACTACTATCGATTACATCACTAAGCAGAACTGTAACCTGACACAGGTGGGAGGGATCATTGACAGCAAAGGCTATGGAATTGGCACACCCCTTGGTAAGACCTGAGGACCTGCAAATGACTATATGAAATTAATATGAGGCTACCAATAGGTTGAAGCACTTTTCATGACATGGGATGTGTGTGTGTGTGTGTGTGTGTGTGTTGCCTTTGAGGTGGGGGGTGGGTTCTGAGACGATGCAACACACACTACTGCTGAGATAATATGCCATAACATTGTTATTCTTCAGAAACTCTCAATAAATCATATTGAGCCTTAATATGCCAGAATCCATCTGGCGTTTCATCCAAAGTAAAGCGGACCTTTTGTTGCTTGCAGGCTCCCCTTACAGGGACAAAATCACCATAGCCATCCTCAGCATCTTAGAGGATGGGCGCCTACACATGCTGAAGGAGAAATGGTGGAGCGGGAGCATCTGCCTGGATGAAGAGCGTCACGAGACCGGCCCCATGGGCATCCAGAACCTGGGCGGTATATTCATCGTGCTGGCATCGGGCCTAGTGCTCTCTGTTTTTGTGGCGATTGCGGAATTTGTCTACAACCTACGGAAGACGGCATTACGCGAGCAGGTAGATGTCCCCATAAATCACATCCAGAAAGCCATGTCTCTTCATCTGATCTTTAAGCTGTGGTTGAGATGAATTAAACGCGAATGAAATTACGCTCCACTAGGGTTTTAGTTCATTCTAATCCCACTTTTAGCAATGAGGTTGCTAACCATGCCTTATGATACTTTTTCACCCAGCATCTAAACCAAAGCTGTGCTCTGTTCATGGATTTTAGTTCAAACCTGTTGTAAAAAAGGATTGACATGCCTTTGGCTAATCCCTAGGAGTACTTGGCCATTACACCACACCATTTACTTACTCTAACAGGCATCATTGCAAATCAGAGCATAGATAATTAATCTGTTATTAGTCATTGCAGATGTCAAAATCGCATGAACCTTTTACTGGTGTAAATCACTAATTTGCATCATGCAACTAAGTAGGTTGTTGCATGCATTCTCATGTACTGTAGGTAATGGGGGAGAATACACAGCAGCAATAATGAACTGTGTGCATGTGGTGGCGGTGTGATTTGACATTGCTGACAGCCATGGATGCACATGCACACACACAACACGAACATGAACACAACACGCATGTTCAGTTCTAATGTGTTTTGCTGTCTTCAACTGTCAACACTCTTTGCTGTCAGACCAATTTAAAGCTAAGGCATTTACCCTCCCCGTCCCTTTTCCCCTCTTCTCCCCTCCCCTCATCCTCCCTTTTTGCCCAGAGGTCTATGTGCAGTGCCATGGTGGACGAGATCAGGCTGTCGTTCACCTGCGAGAGGAGAGTGAAACACAAGCCTCAGCCTCCAGTCATGGCGAAGACGGATGCAGTGATCAACATGCACGCCTACAGCGACCGACGACTCCCGGGAAAGGACAGCATGAGCTGCAGCACTGGGATGACTCCCGTGTTCCCGTGACAGTGTGCTCCCCCCAGGAAAAGAGCCTCCTGAGTCACGTGTATGGGGCGGTGCCAGACACAAGAGACATGGGCATAGACGGGATCACCAGATACACCATAAACCACATGGGGACACTTACAAAACATGGGCAACTCAAAATGGCAGCATCAGCTACACAGGTATGACGACATTCACCACTATATTCCAAACCACAGAGGTAAAGTACATATTTGGGGGAGGTTCTGGGAAATGCTTCCGTTCCTCAGAAAGGAAACCGCATACCCAAATAATCAATTTCAAGTCTGATGTTTACTTGCGCAACACAAAAACACAAAGAAATTACCCTAGATTCAAAGAATCCTCAATCAATGACAGAGACACTGGTGTTTTATTGGGAAATATGGACTGAAGTAAGATAAAAGTCTTTGTTGAGCATGGCAATAAATGGCAGATAGACAAGGATGACAAGGGGGAGCAGTTTTCATTGGAGATCAGTTTTGCCACACAGCACATCAAAATTATTATATCAAGTTCTTACTGCTTTCCTTTTCTATTGATTTACGCAAACTCTTGAATGGCCTTTGACAGCCGAACATAATGTTACCTCAAACCTGTTGTCCAGGCTTGAATCGGTGTCTTTGAGTAATAAACTACAGTATATGACGGAGGGCATTTTTGAAAGTAATGTTTTGGACTACGGGACGTCTATGATAACTCGTAGGGATACCTATTCAGTATCCACAGTGTTGTTATTGGTGGAAACCCCTAGCAGGATAATATTGCTCAACAATAGAAGTTTGTTGAAGATATGTAATCCATTACATTGTTGCACAGAGAGGAGACATTTACGTCAAAAATAAGATTACACACGTTGTACCATCTTGTTATGGGATGAGATTTATTTGAGCAGGAGTACGTTTTATGTTGGCCTATGTCAAAATGATATTCTACATGGTTACATTTTAATCCAGTTAATATTTTAATTGCCAAAGATTTTCCCATTCAATACAAATATATACAGTATGGGCCAGGACTGCTCACTTAGCGTTTTAGAGAGTGCTGGCTGAGAGGATGTACTCTTCTTGTGCTCAGTGCAAAGTCAATTGGAGTGGTTTAAATGGGACTATAAAAGGATCTCACTTTACTTAACACTTTTTCCAACCATTACTGTATTTGCCACAGAGTCATGGCATTGTATTTGCTGTTGTTTCAATCCATCTCGCCTCAAAGTATTTGTATGAAAACTGTAATGTGAAACAAACATTGCAAAAAAGCATTAAAAAAAATAAACACGTGGATGAACTTCCTGATTCAATGCCTTTCTTGGACCATAACGTGGATCCCATGTAATAAAAATAAGAAAAACATATTCGTGAAACATTGATTATTTACATGAAAAAAGTTAAAGCTCCCTTTTAAAACATTGTGCTGATTACACTTGAAACAATACTGCTAATAACAAAGACAATACATGATTGCGTCATCTTTTTGATTGTGCTTTATGTGTGTCAACCAAGAATTGGTAGCATGTCTATACTATTCAACAACATGTATCTACAGTATGACATGGAAGGCATTCGATCAGGTGTTTCCCATTACTTCATAGTTCAGTAGTGACTTGTGAGGCACAGAGACAAAGGGCAAGAGACTGTGACCTTAAAACTAAAGTGCATTTTTAAAGTGCATTTAATTGTGACGTGTATCCATTGAACTTCGTGCTGGTCTTTGTCCACGTGTGGCTACAGGACCATTGAATGTCCCAAGTATTTGAACACCGTTCAGTTATTTCATTTTCCAGGCATGATCTAGAAGCTTTTTGGCACCATACTGCTTCTTGGATCACGAGCATTATGAACACTGAGCAAGGGGTGGCTTTAAATGAGTCACTGTAGGTTAGCTCTGACTAGCGGGACACATGCTTTTTTTTCTGTTTGATTTCCTAATGTGCACAGAGCTAGAGATTATTGGGTGAATCAACGCCTCTGGCGTGAACACGCTGAAATATAATGTGGTGAGTAGACAGAAGACAGATGCTTGCTGATTTTGTTTGTTCATGTTGACTTTAATGCCTATTAAGTAACTGTATATCTTCAACAAGTATCACGCTGTAGGAAGATTCGAGGAGTCTGTGAGCTGCTGTCACCAGGGAGCTGAATGGATAGCAAACCTCTGTGAGGTTTATATTGTTGATGAGTTGAGACACAAATCCTGGGCTCCACATTAATGACAAACTATCGATGATTCAAGAGAACTCCAATCTGTAAAACGTATCATTGGTTCGGTAGAGATTCATTGTATAGATGTTTATTAATTCCCTTCTGCAAAGTAGAGTATGTAGATAAGATGAGCAGGAGAAAATGTATTTTGCTAAATTTATACTGTTCAATACATTTTGTTCACAGTCAAATATGTTATAGAATGCTAT
>OMOT01003266.1:6454-17135 GCA_900312575.1 Acanthochaenus luetkenii
TCCTGGGGGAGGTTACATGCCCCCTCTGTAAATCCTTGAGGTGAGCCGAGACGGAGAGAGTATAAAGCCTTGGCAAAGATGGAAGTGGAGCCGCGGGAAAAATGTCAGCCGTCGCCGTGGTGACTGCAGCTACGGTGGCACAGCACGGAAACAAAGACAGAGGCAAACAGATGGAGAGATGGCAGAGGGAGGAAGAACCAGAGGCTGTCCTACATTTCCTACACACACACACACACACACACAGAGGCAGAGCTGTGAGCTGCTGCTTGTTCAGGCTTGTTCTCTCTCTCGCTGCACACACAGACACACAGCCAATCCGGTATTGTAATCCCATTGGCTGAGCCACCACTTCCTCCAGCTGATCTTGATGAGAGGAGGGGGGAGGGGCAAACTGTAGTTGAATCATTCATGAGAGGGAGGCGGTGTCCTTTAAATAGACTCTGCTTAACCTTAAAGCAGCGCCCCCTAACTCTCCTTAAGCTCTATGGCTTCACACTACCAAACACATGCATGTACACATGCTCCCTCCGTCTGAATCTCTGACCATGAACTGCTCAGTTACTGACACTCTCCCATGTGCAAATGTACCCCATCATCATCCACCAATAACGGAGGCCGTTACTGCTGGGTCCACCAATCCCCAACAGGCACTGAGGGGAGTCAGGGAAGCGAGGTGGAGTAGGGAGACAGAGGGTAATTTATTACAGACATCCTCACAGCTGTATTCAAGGGCAAACCTGGAGCACCATCACTCACCAGGTGAAATACACAACTACAGGCAGGGGTGTACACCAATGAAACCGCTCTCTCCCGTACAGTCAGATTCATTTAACAAACTATTTGTTAAATTTTATTACCTCCACCCACGGAGTTGGTGGGAGGTAATGTTTTCACCCCCGTTTGTTTGTTTGTTTGTTTGTCTGTACGCAAGATATCGCCAAAAGATTTGGATGAAACTTGGTGGAGAGAGAAGTTATGCGACATGGACCAATTGATAAAACTTTGGCGGTGATCCGGACGCGGTAGGACAAAGGGGACTCTTACGGAGGTATGCGCTCTACTAAGTGCCCTCTAGTTATTGTTGTTATTGTGCGGCTGACGGGAGGATTCTGTTTGGTGAAACTGAGAATGAGACAAGAAGCCAATAAGAGGGAAGGCGCCGACAGCTTTGTGACTGACATGAAAGCCATCCGTGGAGAGCAGAGATAAACACAAACAATCATTGTGCACGGTCTGCTAATTACCGCACTCCAAAACACACTGAACCAGGCCACGGCCTTTCAACAGCAGATCAGCATGACGTCGCAGCCTTGTCGTGTTGATGATTGCCGTGGCCGTGTGAGTTTGACTGAGACGGAAGCTACATTTTTACAGGAACTGGGCTTTCCCACTGGATAATGAGCTAAGCAGCCCTTTTCCCTTTCATTGAGTAACACTGCTTAAACGGCTTTGGCTTCTAAATGGCGTCTTACAGCAGGTCCTCTGAGCCTCCTCGTGCACTTTGGCCAGGTAACACAGCAAGGAGATCAACACAACAGCAGCTACATCCCAGTCGTTACACACACAGCTCCTTGCATACAGAAAAATGCTTGGCTGAAACTGTTGCGGCTTTTTACAAGGCAATTTTCTCCCTTAAAATTCCTTCTAAACAAAAAGGCCGCTGGTACGGGTCCCAGCAGTACGACGCCTAGTTTGGAAATGAACAGTGTGAAATTTGATCCAGGCAATATTTTATAATGAGGCAACAGCAGGCAACAATATAATGAATGAGCTGCTGATTTCACAGAGTGAAGCAGTTTTAGCTCCCTGAATACATTTACACCGACATTGTTTCTGAAGGTGAGGACGCATCTAATTTACAACGCAGCATCTTTACTCCCATCACCTCAGCAGGAGTAACCCTTTCCAGTCAATTACACAGTAGTTCAGTCATCAAGCCAGTCTCAGGCCACAAACAGGCACGTAAGATCATTAAGACAAAGTGAGACTACTGCTGCAGATGACGCGCGCTGAGGCGTCTGTTCTCAGCCAGCTACCATCACATTAACGAAACATACTGTAACAAGCAGGGCATTAAAAGGGGAAGCTAAGGAAAAGGTCTGTATTGAACATTGAGTATAATAGTATGGCTGCTGCGCTGATTATAGCCCCCCGTCCATGCTCAATTATATGCTCATATCAGAGCTAATGTAAGTTGTAGCTGTAGTTATAGCTTCGTCACTGGACACGCATTTAGCCTGATTGATTATGTGGCAAGGCAATGGGAGCACAGAATAAATGAAACTGTGCAAATCTGCTGGAGACCCAGAAGGAGCAGGGATATTAGAGAGATGGATGGAGGGATAAAAACAGAGATTTAAGGCAAAATGGGGAAGGATGGAGTGAGACAGAAAGAGAAAAAGAAAACTCAATTTCTATTGAGAGAGAAACATGTCAGATATCCCACCGGGCGTGAAATTGAGTTGTAATAGCCTGTTCAGTTCATATTCAAATACAGTCATGCATACTGATAAACTACAACACTACAGCTTGTCTGCCTGCTGCACGTTTCAATCAAATCTACCTCAAATTAAGGGAAAGAGACCATGGGAGGGAGAGAGAAAATAAAATTGGATGGGCCGTGTGAAACCAAACGCAAACCAAATTAATTTCTAAATATTTAGCTGCGGCACTTTCAGTAAAATGTCGAGCAACCGCACAGTCACCTTTGCTACTTATCTGCTGCAACCATATGAATTGCTTTGATCTGGGGCTTTACTGTGTAACGCATGCAGAGGACGGTTTCTGAGCCGCATGCATTCATAGGACATAATCTCCAGATCAGAATACACACGCACAAGCATCCAGTGGGCCATCAACACGCCACCACGACCGCTACACAATGGCATCAATTCACCATCCCAAAATAACAAGTGGCAGTTTTATTGATCTGCGGTGTCTCCGAGCACATTTATCTAAACCTGTGAAAGCCAATGGGGCTGTTGTGTGGCGAAGGGCTCGTGCCACGTGCAAACGTGACCCGTCAGTGGTGGTGGTGGAGTACAAACTTTGGAGTGACCTCTTTCCGAGATCCACACTCTGCTTTCAGAGGCTATTTCTGGCCGGGCTGCTAGGCTGGCGATAGAACTCCGGAGGCCTGGCAGTATGCAGCATGCGGGTATCACGACACTGAGCGATGCATTAGCAATTCCCCCCAGGAAAATTACAAAGTTATTCAAGAAGTTGGTATTCCAGATTAGGACCCATTGTGTGAATTGAATCGGTAGTCTGTTTTTGCCAAGGTATGCCCTGTTGTTTACGGGGAACCCCCCATTTTTGTTACATAACCGTCTTCACCCTACAGTGACAGGACATTCAGCAATTCAGCAAAATAGTTACCGAGACTATTGTAAGAACATAGGCTTCAGTACAGTGCAGTATAGGTCTATATAAGCAGTTAATGATCCACTACTATGCCATCGAGCAGAACAGTGCACTTAAAACATGGTCATGGCCAGGGTCACAGTAGCTTATCAGAACAGGGGCTGTAGTACAATACAACCACATAAAGTAGAGACTGCATGTGGTTGCACTGTAATATATCTTAACGAGAACTAAATGACCATCATCTGAAATTGTATGTCAATAGCCACTAAAGTATCTACAGTAGTTCAAAGGTAAGTCCATAGTGCTAGACACATTTTACCAGAGTAATACATCCACTAGCCAACTCCCTGGCATTATTTGATAGTGTGAGTTTCACATTGAAAAAAAATACAAGCTACATAACAATTTGGAAAACTTGGAGAAAAATTATACATTCGTCTGGTTCTCCAATTAAATAACCACCAAGAAAACAGTTTTCTCGGTTTCCCCAGTCTTTCAAAGACAGGAAAATATGACACTGCATGTGTTTAATGATGATGGATGTGTTTGGAAATATGCAGGTGATGTATTGACAATTGTAGCGAATAACCATAATCATGTAGATGGTAAAGCACCACAGCCTTTGATAATTTCAAAGCAGGTACGGAAATGGAAGACTGATCTTAGGCTCTTTAATGATTTCCCCACCGTGCCGAGTGGAAGTGGTGGTTCAAGTTTGTTATTTTAATGTGCACATCCACACATACGACATGCACATGACCACACACATACACAATGCCACATTAAAGACATGTGCTGGCAGCAGCCAATATAGCCCTCTCTTCCAAGTTCAGCCAGCATCTAGGCCCAAAAATGGACAAAAAATGAAAAAATAAACTGCAGCGTTTACTGTGTAGACTTTAGTATTGACTCTATCAGTATCCACATCAGCACCTGGGGCTGGTGATAACCTTCTAAATGAGATAAGTATTCGACTGGAGCATCTGGGTGTGTAAGGAGCTGAGGAGAACAGCAGATGCTGGCAACATACATGGATCCCGCATTACACTTTAAGCAGGGTGGACCGATGAAGTCTAAGTGCTTCTCAAGTTGCAGTGGAGTGCTATCAAGTATGACAAAAATCCCACTCCCTTAATGAAACCTCCACTGCATGCTTGTGTGTTTGAAAAGTAGAAGAGTCATCAAAGCTATTGAGATGCAGACAGTGGCCCAGCTAAGGTAGGAGAAGAGACTGTGCCGGTCGCGAGATAGGCGGTGTTATGGTTGGTTTGGAGTCTGGATTTGAAGATTTCTACAGAATTAGCTTCCCTAATTGTAAGAGGGAGTTTGTTCCAGAGAAAGGGAGCTCGGCAGGGGAACGCTCTACTGCCTGCTGATTTTTTCTTGATTCTAGGGATAGTAAGGTAACCAGCGTCCTGCGATCGGAGGGCATGAGGGGGAACATAAGGGATTATAAGGTCGGATAAATATGATGGTGCAAGCCCATGTAATGATTTATATGTTAACAGAAGCACCTTAAAGTCTGACCTGGCTTGAATTGGAAGCCAATGATGGGAGGTCAGGATGGGTGTAATATGGTGAAATTGTCTAGTTCTGGTTAATATTCTGGCAGCAGCATTTTGTACGTTTGTAAGTTAAATGTTTTTAATACTGCAATTAGGAAGATCAGAAAACAAGATGTTACAACAGTCTTGATGAAACAAAAGCGTGTATTAGGGTTTCGGCATCGGTCATATTTAGCAAAGGACACATTTTAGCGATATTGCGAAGGTGGAAAAATGCTTTCTTTGTGATATCCCTGATGTGGGAGTCGAATGAGAGAGCTGGGTCAAATATAACAGCAATATTTTTAACTGTGGGACTCTGGGTAATTAAGAAGTCCCCAAAATGTGTAGTGACGTCTACAAGGCAATACCATTGTGTTTTGGGGCTAACAACGAACATCTCAGTTTTGTTGGTATTTAGTCGCAGAGTTGTGAACAGTAATTTGGCTTAATGGGTAGGTAAATTTGGGTAGAAATGTAATATTATGGCAATGGACAATTTTACTGAGGCAGAATATAAATAGAGAAAAGCAATGGGCCTAACAATGAATCTTGTGGTACACCCAAGTTAACTTCGGAGATTATGTTGAGTGAAACACTATGCGTTCTATCAGATAAGTAGGACTTAAGCCATGAACACACGAGGCCTCAGACGCCAATGTGGTTCGCTAGGCGGTTTAGAATGATATTATGATCGACTGTATCAAATGCCTTGCTTAAATCAAGTAGGATTAGAATAGAGGAAGAGTCGGAATCTAAGGCTTTGAAGTGAAATCAATGGGCTGGCTAAGTCCTGTCTCGAGTAAATTTTAGAAGCCTGATGAGGGTAATTAAGATTAACAAGATGCATGTCTCACTCAAATGAGAGAGGAGCATACATTGTTTTAAGGCCAGCTTTGCCTTTTCATTTCCCCAGAGCTTTTCAGTCATTGCAGGAGCTAGAAGAAGACGAGGAGGGGCTTTTTCAAAGGCTGTGTGAACATGATTGAATAAATTCCATCTAGCTATCTCTTGAGAAGCTCACTTTAGATCGATCATTATGTTAAACTTTCACTATCCACGTGCAGCACTGCATGAATGACTTAAGAGTAAAGAAATCCACTAATGCATCTCCCTCCTCAATATCCGCCTCCCTTCCTTTTGGCCCTTGTCCACTAGTTATGACATCATCAATCATCACCCGCTGGTTAACAGATGGTGCCCCATTACTGACCCCTGACAGATGGAGAAGTCTGTGTTGCATGTATACTGATTAGGGTATTTTACATGCACACACACACACACACAGACAATGACATTATCTTTAACCACAGCCATCCTTTTCCCTCGTCCAAATATCTGACCAGAATGTCTAGGTTGCAAGCTGCATCCCTGCAGGATGTGACTCTCAGCAGGGATTAGAGCCAGACAAACAGAAAGACCCAGGAGTTAAGAAGCTACCCCTTCTACATCTAACTTCGAAGGCTGCGGCGCCAACGCAAGAACATTGCGTGGCTGCTGGAGGTGTGCCCCCGAAATATAGTCCGGGTGAACCCCGCCAGGCTCGGGGTGGTAAAAGGATAGCCCCTCTGCCCCGAGCCTGGGGGAGTGGAACGATGTCGATCAAACGCAGAAGTATGTTGAAATGGCTAAATGTAGAACTGCTTTAGCAGATGTCTACTCTCCAGATCTAACTAAACAGAAACCAACATGCATGTCCTCACACTCGCACATGCACCCAAAAGTACAGCATAAATAATTACTATTACATTACATTTAATTAGATGCTCTGATGTATACCAGTGGGATGCAAGTTTATTCACTCTTCTACTCTAGAGTACCTGAGTTAAGAGACCTTGGAACTACACACCCTCTCCCTCCATGCGCTGTATGATGGATGAAAAAGTGGAGTAATGAATCCCTACCCTTCACTCCCTCCACTACAATCCTCCGCCCACCCACCACAATCCCCATTTGAGGTCCAGTCTCATTTGGCTCCCAGAAAAATGCGGTCCAGAGCAGCAGCAATTTGCATTTAAAGGCCGTTCATCTTACATGCCTCACGCCTGCAACTGAATGAAAGGTAGATTTGCATTTTGAAAGCCTGAAAAGCTCAAAATGTCACAAAAAAGAGGAACTGGGAGCAAAATATTTTGAATTTAAGATGCTGCATCCTCTAGCACTTCTGTGCAATTACAAAAAATGATAAGCTAGATCCACAGAGTCCACACATTTTGAGACAGTAACAGGAACTAAAAAAATATATAAATCATCTCTGTGACCAAATGAGATTGCTGTAGGAAACCATCATACAGGTTTGGACGCAGGTTGCTATCTTGTTTTACCCTTAACCACCAAAGACACAAAACAAATCAGAAGTGATCAGTCAAAAGGAAGCTCCATCCTCAAGTCTACTGGCCATGCAGGGACAGAGAGGAAGCTAGTCTCAGCTCAGACACACCGCCTGCTCCACTGCCCCCTGCTGTCCTGGCCCTGAACAAACCCTCAACTCCACCTTACACACAGTGAAACAGTGCACAGTGAAAGAAAAAACACTTTTCTTGGGGTCACAACACATTCCAAGAAAAAATAAATGTTCAATTCAAGTAGTCCAGTATTAGAAGAATCACAGTATTGTATTAGACAGCATTACGTTGGGCATGGAGAACAGGATGTAGGTATAATGTTACTAGTGTGGCTCATGCTGTCTCTCTGAGTCACAATGGTCAGTCACTGAGTTCACGACCCGCCAATACCGCCATCTCAAGGGAACAAGGCCCTTCCTTCTCTCCAAACTGTCATTACTCTTCTCCGCTGCAATTACAAGCACAGTAGTTGAAATTCTGAACATCCCACACCAAACCCACATTCCCGTCTCAACCACAGCTTAGCTTTCCACACCCCGTCACCTCGTAAGCACGCGTCACCTCCGCTGCGGAACATGACTGACGGGTGACGAGGTGGTTGCCTCGTACATGCCAACTAACCCACGTCTCGTCCGCACGTTTGTCCTAGAACGTCTCCATATGGGTTGAGCTCCTGCAGTGTTGCTCAGGATTGTTCCATGTCACATGGCACAGCTGTGGGAGGCTCACAATGAGGGCGCAACAAGCTGCTGTGACTGCTCTGGAGGTTAGCCGTCATAAGTAGAGAAGACTGCCGAGCTGAGGCTTACATACAGTAGTGTATGAGGCAGCTCTCCAGGACAGAGGGTGTCTATCTCAAAGAAAACTCAGCATATCAAACCTGTCTCTACTAGGCTTCATATTCACAGTAATGGAGAGAGAGAGAGAGAGGCATTAAGTCAGAATCCCATCGCTCCCACAGTCCACACTTCAACCCTCTGCCTCACTTTTTCCTCCATTTCCATCTCCCACCGCTCCCATCTCTTTTCGCTATTCCCTCTCCTCTACTTTTCTCTCCCGTCATCTTCATATGCATCTCTGTCCCCCTTTTCCTCCGACTCTCCATTCCATCTCCCCACACCTCTCCCTCTCCAAACCTCTCAATCTCACTCCACCCAATCACCGTTTGTCTGGTCAGCTCTCGGTCTGTGTACAGACAGCTTTAACAAATATCGTCTGTAAAAGGGGCGTTTCCAACAGACATCGGGTTGAAATCAGAGCAGATCAGGGAGCAGATGGTGACATCTTCCCGATTACCTCTTTTGGCTTCTACAGCGATTCTCCACTACCTAGTTCCATCCCTCCCTCTCTCATCACACTTGCGGCCCTAGGCAATAGATTATAGAGCCTTTACTGAAGTTTACTGCCTTGTGAAGCGTCTGCTCCCTCGTCGCAGCCCGGAGTCAACAGTATTATGCAATGCAGTCGCCGGCTAATGGTTCTACACAGACACGGACGCCTTTCATGCAAAAACATTAATTTAATGGGCTGTGTTCTGGTGATTACTTATTAATTTCATTTTGATAAGCTTTGCACATTTCGCAGACATCGGCATCCATTTAGATTGCAATAGTTTTTGGGGAGAAAATAACCAACCAGCTACATCAACAGGGATATCCAATCACCTCAGGAAAGAACTGCGACAACCCTTCTACGGAAACTGCATCGTTCACATTCTCCTCATGCATACAAAGCGGCCCTTTCCCCAGCTCGAGTTTCAGCTGTTTATTCAGAGGAGTAATCCAGCTCCCTGAGAGATCGGCAGTGGTCTTCGGTCAGAGCACCATGAGGACATCATCAGATCCTCTTCCACCAGCTCTCTCAGTCTAATACACTACTGTCCTCACTCACTTCCTTGTCATCACAGATCGTTGTCTGTGTGTCATGGCACAGCCGTATTAACTTTCCGTCATGTGGCAGGTGGCTGGCTCCGTTTCTGTGTGTGAGAGCGCACTCAACAGGTTAGCTGCCAATCCAAGAGGAAAATCCTGTTCCCTTGCCCAGATCTGCGCACTTTCTATAGTCATGTGGCCACAAAATTAGTTCAGAAAATAGCAGACTGTGGATAACTGCCATCTTTCCCAATTAACACACTATATAACAATATAGACAAATACAGTGTATACTCACAGGTTGTACATTGCCCACACTATCAGTTGTCATGGTTGAATGTATACGTGCTTTGACGTTATAGTTCACATGCACTGCTTTAACAGATTCCTAATCTGATCTCAGACTAGAACTCTGTCTCACATAAACACAACATCCAAAGGCTTTGTCTTTCCGAGAAGTTCAGCAACTGCAACCCAGCCCTCCAGCTTGTGTTTTAATAATAATAATAAATGTAATTTGTATAGCACTTTTCTCAGTACTCAAAGATGCTTTACATTTTAAAAGCACAATGGGAAAAACCCCAAAACAAGGACATCAACAACAATACATAATCAAAATGACAGTGGAAAGAAAAAGAAGGAAGGTAAGAACAAGAACAAAGCAGGTAGAGTATGATGCACGAATTTCAGATATTAAAATCAGTTTTAAAAAGGTGCGTTTTGGGGGATGTTTTGAAGGAGGGGAGTGACGTGGAGTCCCGGATGTATTTGGGGAGAGTTCCAGAGGAAAGGGGCAGCGATGGAGAAGGCTCTGTCCTGGTCCTAGTGGGAGGGGTCAGGAGGTTTGCATTTGCGGGAGGGAGAGTGCAGATGAAGGAGATCAGTGAGATAGGAGGGGGCCAGTTCATGGAGAGCTTTGTAGGTGGTGAGGAGCAGACAACAGGGAGCCAGTGGAGGTTTTGAAGGACAGGGGTGATGTGGTCTCTAGTGCGGGATTGAGTGAGCAAACAGGCGGCAGAGTTCTGGATGTATTGTAATTTGTTGAGAACTTTGGTGAATGTGCCAAGAATCACCATGTGCATGTATGCATGTGTGGTATATGTGTGTACAAAGCATTCCTGGAAATGTGCATAAATTGTGCCAAAATAGCTATTATAATACATTCATGTTCATGTTTAGAGATGTGTCCATTCCAGGAACATTTCCTTAAATCATATGAAAAGAGAAAGAGCCCTTATGGTGCCCTTATGGTATCATGTGAAAACGGCAGTGGTTGGGAAGCAGCTGAAAAATATCCTTGGGAGGTGGTTTCCATGGCGATGACATAGCACTTGTCCCCTTGCTCATCTTTTCTGAGTGTTTTAATGCCTCACACATAGCACCCTCATAATCTACTAGCAAGCCTGAGGAAGGCCACAACCCTGAAAGAGAGAAGACAGGGAGAGAAAGAGGACGAGACAGAGAGAGGGCTGCAAGTAAACGTGTGTGTGTGTGTGTACGCACGCACACACACATGCCAGTATCTCACCGTGTGAGATGGTCTTGCGGAGCTCCA
>OMOT01003269.1:30181-40374 GCA_900312575.1 Acanthochaenus luetkenii
GAGGCAGTTTGCAGAGCAGACAAGCAAACTCTCAGGACAGACAATTCTGAGTCCAAAGCAGAGGGAGACTGGACATTCTTGGGACCTGGGACTCTGAAACTTTAATGTGTGTCTGTCTGCTAGTATCTACACTTCTGCGCCTCTCTTAATACCTGGCCTTGGAGATGTGAAATCCTTCAACTATTTCCCTGTCAGCTTTGTTCAGGCTATCTTCAGCCTTCCGCCATTTCAGGTTCAGATAAATGCTGCTTGTATCTGAGATATAAACACTGTATGAATTCACCAGGGATTTAAAAATGTAATGGTTTCTAACCACACAGAAAAACATTGCATTTGTGTTGTATAGGTGTTTTGAAAGATGTAAATGGCTCTCATCATAAGGCAAACAGAGGAATATCACTCTAGTAATGATGTGAGGAACAGCTCGGCTTGCAATCGTAAGTACAAAGAGCATCAGCTTTGCTCCTGAGTGTGTTCTCAATGCATATTTCAGCAGCAACAAAGAGATGTGGGTAAACTGAGGTTTATATGGTGAATATTTTATCTGCTCCCCGTTAGACTGACAGACCTTGTGCACGCGCTAAGCTCCACCCGTCTGTCCTTGCAGGGTTAGATGCATATTTTATGTTTGCAATACTTGTGGGTGCACTTGATGTACCATAACAGAAATTGAACGAGAATTAAACTAATGGAAGCATGCTGCCTAAACTGCATGTTTGTGCCTGCAAAAGCAAGCCAAATCCAGCAAACCTGAGATGCTTTTGCACCTCTGACTCAGGTGTACCTGTCCTCATGTGAGCGTTGAGTTCACAACAGGCTTTCACATGGTACTGTAGCTGCTGTCTGTCAGAGGCATAGAGGTGATCTGACTACTCCACAGCTGACATCACAGCCCATCTATTTTTCATAGCCAACATCTGCTTGGCTTGCTACATTGTCACTATGATTTGCATCAGATCCCCAGATTCCACGTGTAAATCCAACACATGGAAGGTGACCGGAGTAGTGTGAACAAAAGGCTTCAGTTGATGTGCTTTGGGGTGATGTCCATACAGGTTTGGATGTAGCGATAGTATAATTTTATCTCAATAACAGGAAAATGCCATTCCCCTTTTTTTAAATGTGTGGAGTTGCTGTGTGCAGCTGATAGCAGTAAGTGGTGTGACTGCCTGAGGCAAAAGGTAACGCGGGCAGCCAGAAAAGGGCATAGACACAGCAACTGGTAAACATGGTGAACTGTTGCTCAACAAGCAAGACAAATATCCTATCTATCTCCACAGAATATGGCTGCCGTGCTTTTGGCAACAATATTTATTAGCACAACATGAGAATGCAAAGAAATGGTCGTCTCTCCGAATATAAAATCTTGGTTTTTTTTTGTATCACAACACTAAAACAACAGACGCAATCAATTCTTGTTCCAGCATGAAAAGCCATTTTCTTTTGTGCCATGTCATTATGAAAACAAATGCCTTCATTTCTCCAGCAGAAATGCAGCCGATGCAGAAAAATGATCCTGAAAAATGACTAACTGACAAGGATCGGTCAATTCCATTTCTGAGTGCGTGTGTGTGTGTGTGCGTGCACGCTGGCACGGCCAGAAGAGGCAATACTTTAATGTATTCCATTACAACTTTGTATTCAGTATGTTGCACGGTCTGCATTCATTTTTCCTTGCTCTCCCCCATGGTGTTTTTTTTGTTGTAATTGCCATCTGAGTGAGAAGTGGTTGCTCTCACTCTTGCTCAAGTTGTGAGTTTTCAGGTTGGCGATTTTCAGCTGAAATAGACGTTTTGCTGCCTTTAAAAAACGAACAGACACAAAGCGCTGTCTGTAGTGGCACCATCTGTGGTGCTTAGTGCCTCAAAGCAAGCATGTCCTTGTCTTAAGCATTTACTGTGCATATAAAGCCTTCACTCTGCCCTGAATACAGGTAGATGTAAAAGCCACTACAGTATAAGCACTTCATTTGAGCAACAAAAAGCTGTCTTTGCATCTTTACTTCAAGAGGAAGACAGGAGATTCACAGGTGGAGGCCTGGGGCCAATGTGCAAGTTTGTGTGGGCTACAACTAGGTGCGTGTAAGCTAGCCTTAAATAAAAGATTAACCTTCATGTCCCTGGTGTGTTATGAGAGCACCAGGCAGAGGTAGCTGTGCAGGCAGCCATGCAGGCAGGAAGGTAGGCAGGCGTGTGGGGAGCAAGAAAGACACTGGCTTTTCAACCAGCTGAAGTCAGCCACGGTGACAGACGGAGCTGGAGTGACTACGCCCGCCCGCACCCGCCAGAGCCTCACGCCATGCTGGCGTCATCAGAGCTGACAAGAGCAAGTCCACAGGAAGCTGAGAGGAAGCTGAGAGGAAGCTGAGGACCTGCCTGCCCGGTGCCCCAGCCCCCTATATGCAGACTACGCATGTTGCGTAGGGCTCTCAGCCACTAGAGGGCCCTATAGCAAAAATGTAAAGCATTATTACTTCATCTTAAAAATAAATAAATAAATATTTAGACCCTGTTTTGAGTGTTCATTTTATTGTTATGCACATTTTAGTTGTGGTGTTTGTTTTGCACATATTATTTAAAACTTCTATTTATCTTCTAATCTATTTAGACCCTGTTTTGAGTGTTGAGTGTTATTTTAGCTATTTAAAAGTGATAACTGTTCTGTAGTTTGTTTGGCTGTATTAGACACCATTATTAAAAAGATCTATCTTTGAACAGTTATGGTCACTTTATCCGTATTTTTATTCTGTACTGTCAGTTCATCGCTGCTATCTGATATGACTATCTTTATTCAAAGGTTAATTTGATCCCCTAAAATGGGGGAACAAATGTAACACTGGACAAATTAACATACACTTCAATCTGTCTGCACTTTAACCTCATAGTCATTGTTTCATTTCAAATCCATTGTGCTGGAGTACAGACTCAGAGCCACAACAACTACTATTTGTCACTGAGGAGTTTCTATGGTGTATATAGTCGTTAGTTATAGGTCATTATTTGTAGTAAACATCCAACTTTAGTGTTTACATGCTTATTTGTACAATATCTGTGCTCATACTAACATCATAAGACAAGTTGGTTCTGCGCTACAGTGAGGGGGGGGGGTTGGGGGCCCGAAACCAAATCTTGCTTAGGGCCCCCAAAAGTCCAGGGCCAGCACTGTGCCTTGTCAACACACACTCAAAGGTTGGTCAGGAACACACAAATACACAAATACTCATGCATGCTTGCTAATACCGTATGCAAACTCTTTATTTGAAATGAGCAGAATTAATGAATGACAGTGAACATTTGAAATGATCATGGAACTTCACACTAAAAACATATTGTCCTGTCTTGATATAATACAATACAACACAAAATGCAACTATTCCTTATCACATGTTATGTACAACAAAAGACGGAATCAAGTATGATTACATCCATCTTGTAATCATGAAATATTGAAACTATTATGCATACTTTTGTAAATTTCAGTAAGCGAAATTATTTCAATTATTTAACTGTGTTCTACTCTTCCAAATTAATAATACAACGCAAAGGCGGGGGAGCCTTAATATTCCCATCAATATGAATAATATGCGGCTACATCATAACTGTCCTCCAGACATATTCAAAAGATTTCTTACTGAAATGTCTACATTGCAAAAAATACCTGTCTTTGACTTTCTCAGAAATCCTGAATATTAGTTTTTTCATGTTGTGTATATTCACGAGACGAGAAAGGGTACAGGTGTATAAGGCTCCGAAAAATAGTGCTCTCTTTACTCTCTCCACCATCTTCATTCTCTTTACCCCTCCCTCCTGGTTTAGTCCGTTAATGACTTGGATGACTATTAGAAAGCAAGAAGCCTCTTGGCATTTCTTACTAGAGGAGGGAGCTGCGCTTTGTTAGCCTAAAAGTTTGCACGAGGAAATTGCACCCATGGGAGAGCAATGCAGGCATACACCGCAGGGGGAGACGGAGGGAGGGTAGAATTTATTTATAACTCTTTGTGTGGATGCTAAGTCATCAGAGAGACCTTGTAGTGCAGAGCAGAGACTTGCCCTAAATGGTGAACAAACATTTCTACCTCTCTCACATTCCCCATTTAGGCCCCTAGCAGGTTTACAGCAATATCTGCTATTAGCTTGGTTCCTCACTGCCGTCTGTGAATTCACACTTACGGGGAAAACCGGGTGGCGAGATAACATGGTGATGGTGACGATGATAGCATGTGGTATCCCAGTGTTATTTTAGTACACACCGCCCTCCATTATCCTGGTGGAATCTGTTTTGGTGCCAATTACAGAGGAAGAGGAGGATGATCCTAAAGAGGAATCATAGAGTTGCAGAAATATGCTTCAAAGAACTAGAGAGAAAAAATGGGACAGGAATGGCTGGACCAGTGGCCATCTCTGGTTTACAATTGAAAATGCCACCACTATTGGCCTTTGGGTTAAACTTAATATATTACAGGAGGTCTAATTCTGGGAATGTGTGTGTGCGTGTGTGTGTGTATTTACTCTTCTCGCCTTGCCTGCCTGCCTGCTATCCCTGAATGGTGTGGTGATCTCGACTGCCTGCCTGCCTGGTGCTCTTTAATGAGATTATCAGGAGAAGAGTGTCAGTAAGTAGGATCTAAAATGAAAGCCATTACGGGGCATTATCAGAGAGCTGTGCCCCCCCAACCCATCTGCTGTATGGCCACCCACACAGCCACTATGCCCAGATTACAGCCATGATTAGCACCACGAAGTGCTGCTTAATTTAAACACCTCTGGAGAACATGTGGCACTTTGCTGCATTGCTGAGTAGCAGCGCTTGAGCACACAGAGCTGTATTTCTGCTGTAGAAGACACTCCGAGCAGTGGATCCTCTCAAACACTTGAATTGTTTGGAATGGTTCCAAATAATGTTTGACCTCGGACTCGTGTAAGTCTGTGTGAGCCATTCATGTACTATTTAACTCTTTGACCCTCTTTTATGGAGGCAATCTGTATCCCATGCTCAACACACACCTACAGTGCCACGATGTAGTAACTATCTACACCGCTCTTATCTTTTAACAATGTATATAGATCCACATGAGCCATCTGGGTTTGGGCTGCAACTAACAATTATTTTCATTATCAATAATTTTTTGATGAATCGATGAGTCATTTGGTGATCAAAAATGTCAAAAGTAATGTCAAATACACATCACAAGTTACCAAAACCCAAAGTGATGTCTTAAAATGTCTTACATAGCAGACAAAACCCCCCAGAAAGTATTAATTTCATAATGACATGAAACAGAGAAAAGCAAGCAAATCTTAGCATTTGTGAAGCGATAACCAGCAAATGTTTGGTATTTCTTACTTTTAAATGACTAAAACAATTCACTGTGTATCAAAATGATGTGTCCTTGAGCAAAACACTGAATACCTTCCAGCTCCAGGGATACTCTTCTGTAGCTGACCCTGTACTCTACCTATGGGAGGGGGGGCTAACAAAATGGAGAATGCAGTACCTGTTATCTTGTCGCGGACCAGCTTGCAGGACTCGATCTCGCCGATGCTGCCGAAGAGGCTGCGGAACTCCTCCTGGGTCATGTTCTGGGGCAGGTAGTTGACAATGAGGTTGGTCTTGCTGTCGTCGGTGGCAGCGCCGGTCTGCATAGGTGAGGGGCAGCCGCGGCTATTGGTGGTCGGCCCGTTGGCTGTGGTGCCTCCTCCGCTGGGGCCGTTTGTCACCGGAGCCTCCATGTTACTGATGATCTGGGACAGGGCAGATAAATTAGGTGGAAAGAGGGGGAGAGATGAGGAGGAGAGGAACCATAGAGAGAAAGGACATGGAAGAACAAGGGGAGAAATAGCATTCATTGTCAAAGGCTTCTCTATTTAGGAATTAGAAATATTGAATATCTAGCAAGGCATACAAAACTTCAACAACATGGTTATTATATTCATTATTTACTTTCTAACTAGCATGACTCTCGTTGCATCAGGTCAGATCAACAGTCCTGGATTAAAAGGCATTTTTAAAGCCTAATTCCAGTGTCATCACAAACAAATGTGAAAGTTTTCAAATAAGCTTTGTAGATAAATCAGTGTTTTGGAGTTGTAATCATTTCTTGCCCATTTTAATTTAACCGACTGGTCCAATAATCATATATCGCTAAATTCAAACAATGTTGTGGTAGTAGGGCAAGATATGGGTTTACTACAGAGAATGTCGGCATTTGGAGACCCCAGGTGGGTGTATTAGTTGTTATCAGGCTGATACAGTAGGTGAGTTCACTCAGTATATTGCAAAGAAAGAGGTAGGTATATTCAGTATACATGTGTATATGCTCGACTACACTACTGAGTATGTCTACACGATGACAATGTTTCTCTCAAAATATGGAATCACAAAATAAAACATATACTGATCACGCAATACATGGCACAAATCCAAACGTCGAGAAATACCACAAACACTAGACACGGAGGAGATACACAGCTAAATATTCATGAAGACAGTGAGAGATGTCTCTGAATAGTTCTCTTTTACTTTAATAGCTGCTGGGGTTTCTGGGAGGTGGCAACAACAGGGGCAGCCCTTCAGCTAGATACAGACTGCTGATGCTGCTGCTGTGACAGAGAGAGAGGTTGGGGTTTCTATGTCTGGCTTTTCAGAGCATTTCAGGAGCAAAGTGTTTGAAGAGGAACTGGTGAGCTTGGTGTGAGTGTGAGAGAGAAAGAGAGAGAGAGAAAGAGAGAGATCAGAAGTGCTGGGAGGAGGAAGGTAGATTGTCCTTGGCTGGTGTTTGACCAAAACAAGCCTACCGCCCCAGAAGAGAACAAAACACGTAGTAACTGAACGTTGACAGAATGATTGTCGATTTGGTTGATTATCTTTTGAATGTCCTGTACTGTCCCCTTGCACTGATTGTGAGCTCCTGTTGTCCCTGCATTATGTGTATGATAATAAGACTATTTGTGTTGCATCATGGGCCATACTGAATCATGACTAGTGCCTGACCAAAAAGGCCCATGTATGACCATTCACATATATTTGAATATTTGAATATAACACTGCTACAGATCACCAGAGTGAAACTCACAAGCTCCCATGAATTCAGGCCTACAAGCACTGTAATGACTTTACATGGTGAAACCCTAATTAAGACGTAAATGTGATTTCATCTGATTCAATCTAAATTTTAGAGTCATCACTCAGATCTCTGCCTTTCCCCCCGTTCTACCATTCATCCCTTTGTCTATTTTTAACTATTCTAAAGTACATGCAGACAGGAAGAAGGGCTGGTTTTAGCAAGGAGTAATGTTATATTTCACTCTATTTCTGGATGATAAAAATATTGGACTTATGTTCTAATAATATAGCACAAAAATGATTGTTAAAATTTCACACTGTGAAAAAAATCGTTTTCAAAACCATTTAAGGCATTTACAATACATGTACTTCTTAGTTTTAATCACTTACTTCTATCACTCTACATATACAGTTTTAAGCAGTGATGTAGTGGTAATTTAAAGGGTAGGCAAACTATGAACTCTGTAATAATCATAGACTAACAATCAACAATATAAATAGCAAACTGTTACTTATCTTACTTCAGAATAGTAATTCATTGTGTTACATTTTTTGGAGAATACTTTTTTCTAATGCAAATTACATTAGTTTGATAAGATACCACTTAGTATAATTTAATTTAATTTAATATATACTATATTGTCACACCCATGCACAGAGCACCGCACACCTAGTGAAACTATTTATCTGCATTGAACCCATCACGGATCCCCCCGGATACACACAAGTGATTGCACAAACACACACATGCTAGGGGGGCCGGAGCAGAGGGTGGCCATGTACAGTACGGCGCCCGGGGAGCAATTTTGGGGTTAGGTGTCTTGCTCAAGGACACTATGACAGATTTATCCCCGGGAGGAGCTGGACTCGAGCTGCCGACCTTGCGGTTGCGGGACAGGAACTCTACCTCCTGAGCTACTGCCGCCCCCCATATAATGCATACATGAATGAGAATACATATGTCTGTTTCCATTGACATTACCAAATTGGTGGGTAAACTGAGTTTAGCAGGGTTTAACCCTCCACCTCACAGATTGTATTTCTTATCATTTATTACTCTTCTTCTTTCCTTCAATCTCTATGCTTTTTTCTTCATTTATTTCTATTGGGTTAGAGGAGTTCCAAATGTTTCCAGGAGTAGAGTAGTACCGGCAAAATGTCTAGAGTCTGCTTCCATCCTCTAATTTTCCACACGCACACACACACGCACGCACGCACACACACACATGCACGCTCAGATACGCTCTGTGGCATCTGCAGTGAGTGGAGCAACACACACATACATGCCACACACACACACACACAGACTCAACAATGCCCCGAGCCCATAGCAGAAACAAACAGACAGGGAGATGTCTAAAAGCTCTCAAGATGAGAGCTGCATGCAAATTGTTCTTTTGACAGTATCCTTCCTCACTTGTTCACCACTCAACCACAACAGAGACAGGAACTGAGAAGGAGAGAGAGAGAGAGAGAGCGAGAGAGAGAGAGGATAATAAAGCATCTAGCCATAACAGAGTTGATTGGAGAGGGCCTTATTAAATCTGTTTACATCTCCTGCTGGGCTGCATTCTGTCAGAGAGACTTTCAACTCCATAGGACGTGTTCTGAGGAGTTTTCACACCAAAATGTCCGCCTCTAATTAAAAGGGACCTGCAGAGTCCCAATGGTGAATGGCCAATTATATTCCTCTCCTTGTCCCTGCCCACTAGCATTTGTGCTGCTCAGCAGTTCACTTGGTGTTGGTGGTGAGCTTTATGGCTGTCCCAACTCTCCCACTGTGGAGCCCAGTGCTGTGGACGGCGCTCACAGCATGTGTCCTGACTGGGTGCAACAACACACAGCCCTCTCTGGCTAGCTGCAGGAACCACGGCGTCAGCCTGAAGACACAGCCTCTTTTACTCACAACTTAGTAGTCGTGTAGTAGGCAGAACCAGCACTGGGCTGCTAGCTAAAGGAAACAAAAGTAGACGCCAATGCTAACAGTTGCTGTTTTAGAAACATGCTATATTGTGAGAGAGACCATTAGCTAAAACTCTGAAGAAATGGTACTTGCTGTAGGATGCAAGCATTGGAATCTCAAAAATGATAAGTCGATTTGCCTTAATTGTAACACAATGCTGGAGGTACAGTAGATATGAAGCGAAGTGCATGGGCGGGATAATACTTTGGGGTTTTTAATGGGTGCTTGAGTGCTCAGTGCAGAGGACAGAGAGAGAGACAGAGAGAGAGAGAGAGTCAGGCTAGCAATGAACAACCTCCACGTGTCTCAGAGGACCATGTGTCTGGAGTATGGGGTCATAAATAAAATGAGATCCACAAATAAAAACATAATAAAAGCAGAAGAGGTGGGTGAAGTTGCTCAAATCTAGAAGCCCATAGTCCTCCAGACAGTGTAGGATTTCAGGGAACACCTTGGTCACAGACACTCTAACATCCCGCCAGAGACACTCAACCTTGACCATTTGTATATGACATTTGTTTGTGAGATACAAAACATACTTGTGGATCATGTTTTATTTGTGGATCATGTTTTATTTGTGGATCTTGTTTTATTTGTGAAATGTTCACACTATTTGTTATTTAATTATGAGACAATAATGACCCCATACAGGAGGAAGGCAACTGAAGGAGGGAGCGCTCCATTAGAAATGCCCAGGGGTTCAGCTTTACATGTGTACATGAAGGATAAACCGCATGGTTGATTTGTGGCTGTTTTATTTTAAATCCTAAAATATCATTGTATAAAAATTTTAGAAATGCTACACAGGTATGCAATAAAACTTTATTGGCTTCCTCAACCGCTGAATAATATTGCTTTCCCCTAGTCTCTGCACAACTTCCTCTACCCTTGCAAGCCCAATCCTCCCTCCTCCCCTCCCTCTACAGCCCCATCCATCAATCCCTGCTCCGGTTCCAACTGTCTCAGTCAGCAGCATCACCACCAGTGCATATATATGTAAACACAGTACAATATCAGATCATATTACTTCGGGTGTGTAAAATGGCCGGCCATCCATTTGGCGGCAGTAGTCTGCTTACCATCTTTGGCTGTGTCAGCAATCCCTTCTCTGCCCAGCCCTGGAGCTGTGGGAGCTCTGCCTGACGCCACTGTGTCTCTGTCGACCCCT
>OMOT01003271.1:9574-27181 GCA_900312575.1 Acanthochaenus luetkenii
CTGGCCTGCAATCAGTCCATACTTCTCTAAGATGGCTCAGCAATTTCTAGTAAATACTAATATAATTGTGACCTTGTCATCCATTTATGTCTTCTTGGGGGCCCTTTCCAGGATATCCCTTATCAACAGGGCACAAGTTGTTATATGGTGGTTTGAAGAGCATAGCAATGATGCCAGCCATTTGCGTGATCAGATATGATCCCAAATGAGCATTAATAGGGGATTCAGACACGACATCTGAGATCAAATTCACAATGTTTGAAATTATTCATATTAGCTTTGCACTTTAGGAGATGAATGGACAGTAACCATGTTCGATAACGTTTGCCACACCATTACGGAACGGGGAATTCTGGAGGATGTTCGTGCTGGTGTTTTCTTGGTTTTTTGTTTTTTTGCTTGGAGGAAATGTTTTCAGAATGTCAATATTGGTTGCTTGTTGGATAACAATCCCAATGGATGGAGCAATACCATTTTAACTTTTGCAGCTCATAAACATTTAAATGGAGAGACTGTGGCGCCTACTTATTTTTGCGGTCCCTTTATTTTGACCATACCCTATAGCTTTGTTTAGAAGCTGTTTTTGTTTTGTTTGAGCTCTGACTGTAAGAGAGTAGTCTAACTCCCATGAGAGTAACTTATTACCTCATTCACCTTGGGGTTCTTTTGCTTGCGAGTTTGTTTCTAGAGACAAAATACAACATGATAATCAGTAGTGTATGAACCACGGCAGAATGGGAAGGTGATTTTTTTTTAAACTCTTTATCAGCACAAGCTACTGTACTTACCTTTCCCTTTGAAGATCCAATCGCCTGGTAAACATCGGTGCCCTCTGGTCTCTTAAGATCCTAGAGAGGAAAATACAAAAACCCAAATAAATACCACCCAGTAGAGCAGCACAGTTAAGTTCAACTTTATCTTCAAGGACTGAGCAGGTGACCCAATTTGTGTAACTATTGCTGTCACTCAGGCATGTTTCTAATGAGTACTCCTTACCTGATATATGCCATCATTAGCTTCCTATTATTTGAGAAATACACAAACATAAATAAACTGAAATAAAGTTTGCATACATACAAGCATACACGTGTACAAACATTCACACAGAAATATACACATTGGCCTATCAGTCTAATTTGTATGTGTAAACCTCCACATAGTCATCAACAGCAGCCATTGGCCATTGAAAAGATCATCAAATCCAACACACATGGGATATGACATGGGGACTTACAGGCGCTGAGTCTCCCACAGTCTCAGATGGAAGATAGGAAAACTGCACAGAGAGGAAGAGACGAAAGAACAGACAAGGCAGGAATGGCATTTACTGTACTTTATCACATTTCAGTTTTTTAACAAACACACTAAAACTTCCTGTCTATGGCTACACTATATAGTTACCTTTGCTTAGCCCTAGTGTTGTAAACACTGAAGCCTGTGCTTGTACTGTAACTCACCTTCTCTCTGCAGAACAGTGCAGTGGCAATGATACAGTACATGATCAGGAACCCATCCAGAATGTAGCAGATGACCGGCTCCGTCAAATAAGCCTCTACAGGACACACAGAACAGAACATGATTAGTCAACTACAGGGAGCAAATACAGGGGTGAGACATAGGGCTTCTGCATGTGTGTGTGTGTACATGTACACCTATTTTATGAGATATATCAAATTAGTATACATGGAATGAAAAACAGCAATGTTACAGAGACACATCAGAGAATTAAGCAAGACTGCTGTTCAATACATAAGTGTCTTCCTGTCAGTGAGTTGGGGTGCTCTGTGGTTTACATGAGGCTCAGTTTGTCTGGCTGTGGTTGGAAAAGAAGCCATGTTGTGAGAACATGGCCAGTGGTGGTGATTCGCAGACGCTTTAACTTCCTGATCTCATAGATTTCAAAGAAGCTGTAATTTACCTATTAACAGACTTCAAACGTGTCACAAGTTACAAATGTGTATCACGGCTGGCAAAATGTTTATTGTGGTGTTACGTGTATATTATAATTCAAAAATACACATTTTGTAATTCGTATTAGAGAGTTGCTTGTTTCAACCAAGCAATCTAAGTTCATTCCCATATTGGTTGCCATGCCAACTCTTGTGATAACCATCTTTTTTCTCTTGTTTTTCATTCTTATGTATGTAAACTACTTTGCAGAAACTTTTCAGTCAGTGCACATGTGATTGTAACCATTATATAAAAACCATAATACCCTTAAGGACATTTTCTTTCTGTAATTATGTTTATACACTGTAGTTCGGTGATGGCCAACATCCCAGTAATGAACAGAATGGATGTTGTTGCTATAGCTGAATCTTTGCTTGTTCCCTGGGCCCTACTGATTGTTGCTAACTCAGCCAGTTGGACATTACTTGATATAAATCAAAATAAAATAGGAAAAGCACAATCCTGTATAGTGCCACATCAGGGTTGGAAAGGTTAACCTCCACTGTAACCAGATACAGATGATTGATTATCAACTTAAGATAATAATGATTTATACTTTACCAAATTACTTCTGAGCAGTGTAATCTGCTTAGTTTGAGGGATGTTTTAATTATAGTTTCCTAATTTTACAATGCAAGTCACTAGGGTAAATAAACAGACAAAACTCACCTTTAGTGTTTTTACATACAGTATATTGTCCGGAGGAAGCTAATTGATTGATGCATTTTCCCTTTAAAACCATGAACTTGATCCTACCAAGGGTGCAGGGGGGAAGGGCTTGCCTGAACAGACATACCCAAAATAATACAAAAATAGCTCTACATCTGTCAGGTCAATATGCATGGTCTTGAGCTCTATGGATAGACAAGAACTTAGATAATATATTCCCAGTGACAGTAACATTCTGACTGTTACTAATGTCAGAGTAAACTCAGATAAACCAAAGGAGACATTTTAATTTTAATCCTTGCCTAAAATGTTTCCTAAATTAGACAATGGTTAACACCATGATCATATGTACAGAGATGCCACTGAATCTATTCAGCAAGTATACCACTACTACTACCACTGTATCAAAGTAGATACAAATATAACAAAACTCATAGATTCTACAAAGGTTTTAGTGATGATAGGACCAGGCGGACTTTGCATTTTGGCAAAAGTACCCTTGTGCCAAATAGGTTTTTTTTACCTCTTGGAAGGGAATCTGGCTGCAAAGTACTACTCATTTCCACTATACAATGCAATTTCTTCAACATTGTAATCCCTGTCATTGGAAAGCACGCGAGATGTAGAATTAACTGACGGTGAAGTTTGTCACATGTACCAAATGGCCAATAGATGGCAAGACAAGACAGTGTATTATCATAGAGGCATGGGACCAGGCTATGCACAGCTCTGTACAAAACAAGCCTTATGCCGTTCATGTTGGCCAGAGAGGCGTCTGGCTAGATTGTAAATGACAACAAACGCGTAAGTAAACAATATTAGTAGCTTTTGATGACAATTGCATTGGGAATTGATGACATAATGAGACATAAACACAAAATGTGCCACGTGGACTGCAAAAAGTGAGTTTTGCTGCATATTTGCTGTGGGGCTGACACAAGTTGTTTTGCTCGGCTATTCTATGCTTGGTAGCATTTGAATCAGTTACAGGGTATCAGGTTTAATTTCATACCCGACAAGGTGACATGGAGTGAGTGGATTATTTTTCCAGCTGCATTGTAATGCTACTGTCCCTTGCATTTTGAGGGCTTTTATTTTGGAACACAAATATTTAGATTATTGCCTATCAGACAGTGTTTGGACAAAATACACTTGGGAGTGTTGTTTTGGTAGCGTTAGGTTCCCGTCTTTTAGAAACTTTGTTTTTAAAATACAAAAATTATTTTGTCTGCAAACATTTCGATAATCAATCTTCCGGAACCGGGGACGGGTCCGTTGATGACAACATTAATCATGAATCTGGTTTTCTTAATTTTGAAAATGTGTTTCTAAATTGTCACTTTTTCAGTGAATGTATACATTAAATCTGGGGTGGGGAATTGAATGAAGACACAAGACGGCAAAGTAAGAACAATAAAATAGCCAAAGTGCAAGTCCCTCTGCTGTACATAAAGCTTTAGAGCTTTAAACAGTATATTTAGTTTGTTGCTCATAGATTTTAACTTGTGATTCATCAACTGATAGCAAGCATGCCTATAATTTTGTGTCTCTTTAGTTCTATGTTTTCACTGTTTTCATTATATTAAATGGAATACAGTATATCATATATACATTTTCCTTTCCTAGTAACATAGCCTCAAACAGCAACAAAAACAAAATGCTGAGTAGAGAAACAAATCTCTGCTCTCATCTCTTCTTTGCCTCTCTTGCCCTTTGGTATTAGAAATCAGCAAGGCGACCACATATACCATGCTCCCTTTAGATCTTTCTATCAAAACACTACTACGAATGAAAAATCTACTGAAAGGGCCAGGTGGGGATCTACTACAGAGCTGAAAATCCCTGGGTTGTCTATTGCATCTAACCAGTGGAAGGCCTCTGCAGAGAAGCCCTTGGTAGGTAAGATGAAAACTAGCTTATTGGGGCGTTGGATGGCGCGTACTGGAAGTAAGTATTATAAATTCAACATAGGCCTATAGACACACCTACAACCTAAACATGAGTACATACCAATACCAATCAGCTGATGTAGTTTTCTTTTTTTTAAACAGAAATACAAATACATCACCCCTTTTGCCAAACTCAATATTGCCAAATGGTAAATAGCTCCTTTGGATCTGCTGCACTTACCTGTAGAAGATACAAGCAACAAGAGCACAAACACACCAGTCTTCAGCGTGTCCATTGCACTCCCTCTTCGTCTCTCCCTTTCTCAAGAAGCAAGGCGTTTCTATCTATAGTTAATGTTGCCTAACTTTAACTTTGGCGTTTCCCCTCACTCTGATCACAGGAAGTGGCTGAACTGACACCAATATACTACCTGCCAATGAACTGATGCTCTTAGGTCCTCGTGTCCTATCCTTCACCGCATCTTACACGCTTCAAAACCTACAGTAGGTTTTTCTGAGGTTAACTGTGTCATGTTCCACTCTGCTTCCCCGAACCCTGTCTCTGTTTGTTCCTCTTGGCTCAATTCAGCATCACTGATGAGGTCCGTTGCCTCATATATTCTTTTCTGATCATATAAACTGGCGAGTAGAATGGCATAACCTTACAATCAGGTCATGTTTGAATTTCTCTTTCAATAGACATACACAATAATATGCCGGTATTATTTTGTTCTTGTGTTTTCCTGACGAGACCATATTTCATGCAATTTACATGAGGCTGATAGTATTTACTATATTGTATATTGTGAATGTATAGGTTTATTCGTTTAAAAAGGTGGGCTAACTATTTCACACAAAGAAATATAAGTAATCTGAGTTTGGGTGAAATGGTGAGTTGCAGGAACCACCAAGTTAAAAATACAGTCTATGTAATTTGACATGTTTCTGAAGATGTGGCGAACAGGACAAACCACACGTTATCAAGACGGTAAAAAGTAAAAATCCAATGCTACAGATTACATGAAGGTTCTAAGGTTCTAAAGGTTGAAGTGGTGTGCTTGTTTGCTTGTTAGCAATCAATTGCTCAATTTGAAGTCAATCTATACTGATTTGACATTTGTATCCATAGACCGCCTATCTAAAGTATCTATGTTGTGTTCCAAAGATAGGTTGTTCTTACGACACACGTGCGATGTGCGTTTTTGTTTGCGCGTGTGCGTGAGAGAGAAACAGGGGGGGGGGTAACATCATGACATAACACCATGGCTTTGGCTTCTTCAGGTTATTTGGTGTGGTCCAAGCTTCATCTCGAGTTGCCTAATCACACTCATTTGTGAGACGGAGAAGGCTATAGAAATAGCAGCAGAGTGGCCAGTGTTTGAGGTGAAGAGGGGCTAAGAATGACGAGAATGCAGTTTGACATTGGCACGTGAAATGTCTTCTGACTGAAGCTGGTTGGCAGCCTGACCTATGGGACCTTTAATTACATGCCCAGATCCAAGCCTATGGCCCCTCTGCTGCAACCATCAACATTTAGGCCTATTCGTTATAGTTTTGCAGAAACAACAGAGCACATGCAAACAATGTGCAAACGGATATACAATAGAAGTATACTACAACCCAGGGGAATGTAAATTAAACATTCAAAATGATAAGAGACATTGTTACAATAAAAAAATGTTGACAACTATAGACCTAACACTATCAAACAGTTGACGTGTAGCCTGTGTTATCTCTCTTCTTTGGTAATAAAAACCCCAAAAGGACGTTATGGAGAAAAAGCTGACGTCAAATAACTAGTCGACTGTACGTAGTCATGTGACGTATCTGGGCGTTTCTTAAAGCGTCAATCACATGATCCTGAAGTCATTAGTTGCAGTGTCAACGACGAGCAAAGCTCACATAGCGTTAGCATGTTGAACAGCTTTCGTCGCTAAAACACGAAATGCTTGGGGAGTTTCCATTTGTTACATGAAGCGTTGGTGGTTTTCGTTTCAAAGAACCGTTCGTCGCAATCTAGCCAACTAGTTCGCGTGACCCTTGTTGTAACGTTAGCCTAGCTAAACAGCTCCGTCGTGTCGCTGTGATTCGCCTTCGCGTAACAAGCGCTGAGAAATATGGCACAGCTCAGTGGCAGCAAGTCATGGCGGTCCCTTGGAATACTGGTGGTTGTAGGTGAGTATCGGTGTGATTTATCTTAACGTTAGCTGGCGGACAAAACGATGCCAAATCAGAGGTCACATTAGTTACGTTAGCAGGGTCGGGCCTTGAAATGTCTTGAAATGAGCGAACTCAGTTATAACATGTCACGCAAATGTGTGGTGTAACGTTACTGGTTTCCGTTGAGACGTCAGCCCAGTCACGCGAGTATAGTGTTTTTCAGTTTCGGTTGAAATTGGACTTGACGTTAGCGTTAGCCACATTTCATCCTAACTGGCGCTAAAGGTTGTGGGGAAAGTCAGTTTAACTTTGCAAAATTGCAAACACCTTGAGATAGCTAACGTTAAACCAGCTAACTTAACTGCTTCGTTCACATATTTCTGCGTTGTTTTTAGCGTAGCGTCATTATCAACGCAATCTCCGCTCCCAGAACAACGTACCAGCATGGGGGCTGAAGCGGAAGTGTAGGCCGAAGCCTTCCCGTGGTTGACTAGCGGCTAAGTGACTAACGTGATTTTACATTGACTGCCAAGTAGTAACGTTATGCAACTAAACGAAGCAACGAATGGTGTTGCTATTCACCTCTCGGCACACTACGTCGCATAAGCTTTAAGTGACGACTTGCCACGTTCCTGTTATTTTATGGCGTAGTTAGAACCTTACATAAAATACTTTGTAATGATACATAGTAGCATGTACCAACTGTTGATAGCGGGGCTGATCCGCCTGTCGCGCGTGAGTTCAGGATCACGATACTGCGGACATTATTTCACAGTAGCATGTGAAGCTGTAGCTAGCCAGCCAGCCAGCTACCATAGCCTGTCATCTTTACAGGAGATGGAACATTCCAAGTAACTAAAAGCCTGCCGGGTAGTGTAGTTCGGTAACTTAATGTAGTCGTTCGTGTAACGTTAAGTAATACTGAGTGGATTTTTTTTGTGACAAGCGAGGTGTGTTGATGCTTCCTACAACAAATGCATGCATGGTACTCAACTCGTCGAGTTTGAAGTTTAGCTCCCGTGTTGACTGCGTGAACTTAACGTTCCCTGCCTTTAGCAGGAAGATACCTTATTATTTCAGAGGGAAGTGTTTTATTCCTACTAAAAATGACAAAAACCAATAACTATAACGTCATTATCAACCAATATGGTAACAACAAACCTACAAACACCAGTTAACAATTTGCTATCACCATAAACCAGAGCTCAGTTAGTGTCTTTTTGTTACTTCTGGCTCTTTTGAGGCTTACTTGTGCATTACATTACATCATTTAGCAGACGCTTTTGTCAACATCAGTCAGACCAACTATACAACGCAGTCTTTCTTCAGCTAAACACTTCAATAGGAACAAGTAGCATATAATACTTCAATAGGAACAAGTAGCATATAATACTTCAATAGGAACAAGTAGCATGAAACACTTAAGTAGGAGCAGTAGCATTAGTAGTCAGAGTTGTTAGTTTAGATTTATTTGGGGGGAGGGAGAAGAAAAGAGTAGGAGATAGGTCAGTTCAGGTAGGGTCTAGGTGTAGTCAGAAAAGATGGGGTTTTAGTCTCCTGCGGAAGATGGGTAGCGATTCAGCTGTCCTGAACAGTGTTATGTATGGTATGTTTTTCTGCCTTTTTGTTTGTTTGTGAAAGCACGTTGAGGTGTTGTGAAATGGGCTTTATAAATAAACTTGAACTTCATTTCCACTCCAAATGCTCAACACTAATGCGTGTGGGTGTGATGGCCACATTATATGACCCTCACCACTCTAATGGTTTCTACATTCTTTTTTGTGATCTGTGGGGAATAGAGGAATTTTCATGTGACCATCATGGTTTAACTTGTGACCCTTGCACAAGTCAAACCAGTGTTTCATATTCTAAATCCAGTGTTAACCCCTGACATGGCAAGAATTTGACTAAGACAAAGTTGGAGTACAAGTTAGAAGGTGCATTAATGCTAGCTTACGGAGGTGTCAGAAACTGAGGAAAAATCTGTAAGAAAACATGACAGGTTTTACGATTAGGGATGGGTATCGTTTTCGGGATTTTATCGATACTACTACTCTTATCTATACTGCTTATCGGTTCTGTACTTTATCGATACTCTTATCGGTTCTTTAGGATTATTATCCTCCGTCATCCTTCATGTAGCTGCAAGGGAGGGGACATTGGGCTTGGCTGGGACTGGCGGTGGTAGAGGGAGGAGGAGGGGTGGACTGGGACATGGTGGTCTTTCAAATATATTTGTAGATAAACAATTAGCTAAGCAATTATATTTTATTTGTAATAATTCGTTATTAGCCTAACTAACTCGTATCTATGGCTCATACGGCTTACCTGCCGTTTATTTGGATCTTAGGAACACTCCAGCTAAGGAACCACACTGCCTTGCTAGCTTCTCATTGACTCAATTCAAATAGCTGCTGACACTGGTTGATGTTACTGTAGCTACCGTTAACTAGCGGTTAGCTGCCGTTTGCTAGCGAACGGTCGTGTCCCCCCCTCGGGATTTCCACCTATGACTGTATGTGTGTGTGTGTGTAAGAGCGCAGTACAGCCCCGCCCCGCGCACAGAAAGAGAGATAAAGAGAGACAGAGAAAGCGGCAAACTAGATTATGTTCGGGACGTTTAATTCCTCGAAAAACACATTTGCCACATTATAAATCTCACTCCATAATATTTCGAGTACCTACCGATAGAAGAACCAATAGCAGAACCGATAATGTCGGATCTTATCGATACTCCGGTTTTTACAAATTTAGAACCGGTTCCTGTTTAGAACCGGGTTTCGGGGGGCATCCCTATTTACGATTCAGGTTTTTTCAAGACCAATTTAAGTCGCATGAGACAACAGGATTTGGTACAAAGATGGGAGCACACACCTTATTAACTCAATAGCTCTTCTAATGTCAAAACAGCTGCCGTCCTGCACCAGAGTTTTTCCACTGAGGACCCAGGCAGACCAGAAAGGGGAAACTACACTGTCACCAACAGCAATGGAACTATCTGTTTAATGGCACGCATGGGCCTCCAGCTCAACATCTCCTTCAGCTCTGCCTCCCAGAATAAGGTGCTTGCACACTGACACACACAGTGGTGTAGTGGTTTTGACACTGCAGGCAGGGTATCCTCCTGCATATCACAGAACATGTGGGCCATCTGCGCTAATCTGCCTTCCCACCTTGCATTACTAACACGGCTGGTTGTGACTAATGACTGACGGATGTTCTTAGGCTGCCTTCAAGATACCTGGGAACTGGGAATTTTCCCACCTCCCGGTCGGAACTGTGATGTCTGAATGGTCGCATATCTCGGCGTTCCGGGCTGGAAACTGGGAGTTTTGCGGGCGCTCCGATAAATAGGCCTTGACGTCAATATCTTCAGAACCAACATGGCGGCGTACACTCTTATAAAACATAACTTGTTTTCAAGCTGTATAACACATTATATAATGAGCTGTGTATGTTTAAAATGTGCATAGTGCATCAGATTAGATTATCTGAGTAAATATTGTTACATTTCAGGTTACAGGCCAAAACAAAACAGCTTGAACGCTCACAAAGGCGGAGCTGGGAACTTACAAGTAGGACGTTTCCCACTTCCTGGTTGTCTTACTAACGACTGTACTGTGAGGTAGGGATGGGCGGATCGATACTGTGGTGTCCATGTTTCGATACTCGCATACTAATTTGGTATCGATTCCTTTAGAAAAGTATCAATTTCAGTTATTTTTGATCCAAAATGCGGTTGCGTCACTCCCGTGTCCCTCTGCACTTTCGTAGCATGTAATGCAAGGCTTGAAATTCCGACAGCTTTGGTCACATATGCTCTCAAAATGTAATCTGCAACTTCAAAATATGCGTTGTGAGATATCTCTTATTTGGCTTGAATGCCAGGCATTATATCGGAATTCTGCAATGAAGTTTGGAACCTTGCATGTAGTTTCGGGATGTGTAGTGAACAATAGAAGTTATTCTAGCATCCTAGGCATTCTAGATAACGTATTGCACACATTGGAAGAGGCTTTCCAGGTAGCCAAGAACGCCAGGGTTGCACGATATATGCAAAGTCACTTGCCTGTGGTGAAAATAAAACCGCCTATGTCGCCAAATATGGCATCCCCTCGTTCATTAAGAGATATCATGCAACGTTAAGAGTTCTTGAATCTCTCGTTAAGTCATATGTTACATATTTTCCAATATTTTTAATTTCCCTAAGGTCCACTCATAATACACATTAATTTTTAAACTTTTTGCCTTGGGACAGGCTGTTTTAAGGACTTATACGTTTATTAGTATGCTTAAACTCTTCTCTGACTGGTTAATCGTGTCAATGTTTGAATTGACAGTATCTCAGCACTGAAGAAATGAAAAGGGAAAGTTTTGTTTTCCAAAGTAGGATAAATGTTCTTGTCTATCAAATAAATCGCTTAGACATTTGTTGGGACTCGAATCATAAGTATTGAGGTCTTAAAAAGCATTGAATTAGATTTGTAAAATTGCGCAGTAACCCTGAACATGTGGAAATTAGGGATGGGGTGATATCACTGGTTTTCTTTTCCATCCGATACCAAGTAATACAAAGGCTAGTATCTGGATACTTTTGAAAGTCGTCTTGTGTACATAAAAAGGGGAAATCTATTGGAAATTAGTGAACGAAAATGCAGTGGTATTCTGATGCACTTTAGCAACAAAAAAGACAACGGAGCAGAGTGCGACTTGTGCACAGCAAAAATATTATACAACCTTTACCACCACTTATAAACACAGCATCCAACGGTACAAGTGGCTAAAGTGAGATATTTTTAGATTTAGTAGTGTAAACCTGCCATTCGTAAATTTTTCTGTGGTCCATGTTGCATAGCAGTTTTGGTTATATTTTACTGAGTATTTTGCCATTGTTTTCTTAAACAAACCTAGAAAAAATGGTGTCCATCCTAAGACCTTTTTTTCTTCAATTCAGTGTAATAAAATGGTCTGTTGCTCAGGAGGTACTGCAAGCAACTGGGACAGGGCAATTCTTTAGCACATCAGGCATTTTTATGTCATCTGAAGTTCAAGAGTCTCTTGAAGTATTGTAGCAGGACCATAATGGCTTGATGATTGCTTGACTTTTTTTTTTTAAACTCCTTTTCACGTACACAACCATGTTTTCTGTACTGCTTCAGTACAACTTAATCTGTCCTAATACTTTTGACATACTGAAATGGAGTGTTCACAAAAACACCACACTTGAACATCATAGCCTTTGTGCCATTTAAGCTTTTGGAGTTTAAGTTTGGAGCCATAACATCAAACAATGTATCCTAGTACGTTGTCTGTGGACATATGCTCACATGTCTGACATGGTTAATGTTCCATGATGTACTTACAGACTGTGCTGGATGTTGTGAACCTTCAGCCCAATGTGACAAAGAGCTCTGGGTCATGTGACACAGACAGTGCCTCCCTGCTGCTAACAGCAGATGGGGAGAAAACCAACCTCACCCTTTTCTTCTCTCTGGTAAGTTACATTATCCCTCCTCTCTGTCTTGTAATTATTAACCCTGACCATTAAACATGTAGAGAAAATGTGGCCTCTATATAGTGCTATTTATCCTCTTCTATACCCTTGTCATTTGCCCCTTTTTGCAGGCAGTTTCCTTTCTCTTCCATTACTGAAACAGCCACTAGATAGCAGCTAAAGAACACAAAGTGCACAACTGAGTTGCTTGCTTGACTGCAGTGTGACTGAATTATGTTTGTGTTACTGATTGTGTCTCACCAGAATGTTACAGCCAGTAAATACCACTTGAGTGGAGTGTCTCTGTCAGCAGTCTGGCCAGGCATGAGTGGTGAGTGCACATCCTAACCCTCCTTATGTCATACTAGCTACCTTTATCCAGATGAATAGTATGCATGATGGTGTGTTCAACCTATCATGTGATCTTAATCAGTCAAGTGTTCTGTTTTTGTAGTGTGAAACCTTGTGTAATCCTCTTTGCTGCCATCCATCCTTTTTTCAGTCTTTCTATAAATTCACCTGTTTTCTCTGTTCTTCACTTTTCTTATTTTGTGTCCTGCCTCTCTTCAACACATAACTTTGTTTAATCTCATACCTGACACATATTTCCCTTTTCACTCCTCTTTTGTCATCTGGCCTAGGGCCCTTCACAGCCCATAACAACAGCCTGGACTACCTTCAGGGCACCCTGGGGCGCTCATACATGTGTCGTGAGGAGCAAACTATGGATGTGGCCCAGGACTTCTCCATCAACACCTTCCAGCTGCAGGTTCAGCCCTTCGGGCTCGCCGGAGATCAGTTTGGAGCAGGTATGCACTTTTGTCATGAACTAGTGTGTTTTTTCATTTTATGGTACAGTGTGATTAATTGATTAACTTATTTGTCCCTCTCTCCCTCCTTCTCCTGCAATCCCTCTCCCTCCTTCTCCTGCAATCCCATTCCAATTTATCATTTTATATGTCCATCTCACTCTCCCAGCTGAGGAATGCCAGCTTGATGAAGATGACATGTTGATCCCTATCATAGTTGGAGCAGCTTTGGCTGGCCTTGTTCTCATTGTCCTTGTGGCCTACCTCATCGGCAGGAAGAGGAGCCATGCTGGCTATCAGACCATCTGAGGTGGTTTGTCGCAGAGGCCAGAGAGCGCGCTATCCCACCCATGCAGTTAACCACTATTTTACAAAACTGACAAATTCTCCCACATTCCTCCCAGTCCCTCCAGCCTTCAACTCACTCTCCTTCTATATGTCATAGATTCCTTTTTGCTGCCCCCACAGTTGCCCATATCATTAACACTAGCAATGACTAGTCATTACCACCTTGTGGGTTTTGTTCGAGGTTGATATGCTCTTTCCGGATTTTGTATAAAATTGAACTTTGTTGAGAGATTGTAATGGAATAAGGAAATGCTCTTTACCGGTACCATGTAAAGCAGGGGATGAATGTTGATTGGAGTACCCGTGAAATTATAGGTAAGATATTCCACAATGTTGACTTGCTTTGCAGCATGTTGTTCAAGGCCTCAAATCATATGTACTATTTATTGATTTCTGAGAGGTATTTTGAGGGATTGTCTGTTAAATAATTGTTACTGTAGCTGTTTTTATTGTTTGCTTTTGTGTTGTTTTTGGTGGCCATTTTAGTGGTCTTGTCATAAAGGAACCGTTATGTTATTGTAAAGGGAATATACTTAATTGGCTGCTGTACCTCATCCACTTTAGACAGCGAAGATGTCAAACCATCTGACATTTTATATTGCAACTACACATAGCCCAAGTATGCAGACCATTGGGATCTAGAAAGAAGACTACAGTTTCCCAGCAGTAACCTGCTACTAACGAGGAAGAGTGAGCAGTCCACTTATATTTAAGATGCAATTAAATGTTTTTTCAGTGGGATTAGTGATGACATGCCATGCTTTCCCCTCAGAAATACCCTACACAGTTTGAATGGACAGACTGTGGATGCAGTTGTCAGGTTTACACTGTAAATATTATTTAGATGAGGCATCCATTTGAACTGACCTTTCTGTGGCTGTTATGCACTCTTGGATACTGCTGTTACAATGCACGCACAATAGGAGTTGTTGATAGAAACTAAAAACCACATTACTGTTCGCTGAGGTGGATGAAAATGCTCAGGACGTCACTGCGAACACAACGAATATTGATGATTTGTTCTAATCCACTGGGTGGTTTTGTTGATTTGTACCAAGTAAGGCATCCACTTGGGATTTTTATTACTGAGGGGGAAAGGAGTTGCACTGAAGTCCTGAGAGACAGCCACATTTAAACTTAAAATGGCCAAAATGCCCTGACCAATTTTCATCAGTGCCTTCCCAGCTGTGACGAGGGTTGGATATAGGAAATGCCAATGCCACAGAGGTACTCGCCCATTTACGCCGTGCGTGCTGCCATGTATGGGACATTTTGTGTGTGTCTCCCTTAGCCTTCTTGTACTGTTGTTATTGAAGTGAAAGGGGAAGGTAAACAATGTTTAATTTTTCTCCCTAATCTGAAGCGTTATAATGTCCATGTAGCGATTTAATACGGTTTTAATGGAATGTTTGAGCTGTTTTCTAAAGGTCAATAAAAGTGAAAGAACCAGGCTTGTTTGACTTTGTTTAGTCTTTAAACGAGTCATCAGCAGTCTGTTCCATAGTTGGTCTTGCGCACCTAAGAGCCTTAGAATTTGAGTTATTTGACAATAGCAAAGGTATTGGAGCATTGATGACTCGTTTACACATCAGACTAATTTACAACAATATTGTGTATAAAATCAGAATGTTTTTCAATCTTTGGATTGTTAAATCCGAGGTTGCGATAAAGTGGTTCTCAAAACGGCTGACTTTCTATCCTACGGCTAGTTAAAGGATGAGTTATCTATTTTGGACCTTAGGGCAGTTTCACACCTGATAGTGTAGAACCGCACCAGTTACTTTCAGTGGTGAAAGTGGGCCACTAAAAGACAAGAGGACACAGGGGGGAACGGGGGGGATACAACAGCTGCTTGCCAAAACCCCACATACAAGTCCGCACAATCACATCAACAAGAACATCCGCTAACGTTAGGTCAGCATAAACAACGGTACTTTTCTTCTTCTAAATAGTCCCAGTCCAGTGTCGGACCTGTGGGGTTTCTGACCCCCCAGTCCAGTGTCGGACCTGTGGGGTTTCTGACCCGAGCTGTAATGGTCGGGACTAGGAAGCGCGCAGCCTCGCTAATGGCCGCTGGCTGTGTATCTGGAGGGTTTTGGCGGGCAGAGTCGTTCCTTCTAGCAAAAACCTCCCAAGTAAAATGACAGAGAAAATATGTCCTTCATGATCAATTTTATTCCAACAACACGGACAGCGGTCGAACAACAAGCTACTCAGCGAAACGCTACCCTGACGTTTCAAGGGTGCGCAACTGCGCATGTGCATACTTCCGTAAACACACACGCGGTGCTGGAAGGGTGCGTTTGATTTATTGTTCCCGTAGTTTCCACGACCAGGCGCCACACACACACACTTCGTTGATGTAATTTGCAAGGCGATGACGAATAATAAATGATTCCATCAAAATTAAACTGTCATTCTTTTTCTTTCCCTTTCCTTTTTCACAAAAGGAGGGAAAAACATAGACGTGACAGACTCTTGTTGCAGAATGCCCTGCGTGATTACTAGCAGAATGCAAATCATTATTCAAATGTTTAAGAGAAAGGAGAGATGCAGAGACTGAGAATTTGGTTAACACCAAGAGTTCAAAAGTCACCCTCAGGGAGAGCCCTCAACCCAGGCAACAGGTCAGGGCCACCACCCTCCCAAAGGCCCATGACGTCATGGTCATGTATGTGAAACGCATAGAAAGCCTCAATCGCTACCCAGGACAACATGCAGTTGCCGCCAGCCAGGCAGAGGAAGTGATAGAATATTGGATGTGTGTGTTGAGGGATGCATGAAGCTGGGGGCTGGAGGAGAACAACATGAAGCGATGAAGGTTGAGGTAGTAGTACCGGCAAGAATTTCGATCCACTTTCACCCCTGGTTACTTTCAAGCGGACTAAGCGAGGCAGGTGTGAAAGCGACCGTAGACCCTATTTGTGGACCGTCTACCAGAAACTGACACGTAGAGACCATCATTTCACTGATCGGTTCAGTATTGAGCTTTCTACAGTTTTCCTGCAGGCTCTCACTGGACTACAATAGAAGTCAATTGGGCAATCGTAAATGTGTTGGAAAAACTACAATAAATGTGCTTTTTGGAGACGGGGAGCTCAGGGTGTATTCTTACAGGTATCAGTATGCTCCCCTGTGAAATGAATCCCAATCAGAATATTTGTATGTGCTTGTCATGACTTGGACATGTGTATTCCCCTGGCGCTTGTTGTCTCTGCTCCCACGGAGGAATGTGTGTCGGGGGAGGGGAGCATGAAGGGCCAGCTGTTTACAACACTTATCTAGGTGAGCAGCCTGTTTTGGTGTTCTCACAAGAGGTGCGAGCAGATGTCCAGAGAGGAGGAGAGTTTGTGTTGTAGTGGGATCTGTTGCTACCGACTGCCATTGAAAACGTGGCTGTATCCGTGGATGACACTGGATCATCTCCAGCGTGCGCAACCGATGTCATGGACTTTCAAGCGCTAATAAACCGCGAAGTCTTTGAAACCACCTTCCACGTCCCCAAAATAAATTGGAGGAAGAAGCCCGGGCCGGAGGGACCAAACGGACAACTCTCAATTCTGGAAGTAATCCTTGCTATTCGGATAATATGATGCTAGAGTGCGGATGTTTATTGTAAGTGCGGCGTGAAATAGTTCTGTTTCAAATGGAACTGTTGTTTCAACATTCGGTTTGGGATAGCCTACATTTCACAGGAGACCTGTAAGAACACACCCTGAGCTTCCCGTCTCGGAAAAGCACATTTATCGTAGTTCCTCCAACGCATTTACGATTGCCCCATTGACTTCTATTGTAGCCCAGTGAGAAAACTGCAGCAAGCTCAATACTGAACCGATCTGTAAAATTGTGGTCTCTGTCAGTTTCATGGTAGTGTGGTATTTCAAGATTACACATATCTGCTTTTTTCTCACTAGCATATTCCAATCATATCTTTAAGCTAAAGACGTCTCTTTATTAGAGACAAACTTATTGTCAGACCTATGGTCTGTTTTCAAGTGTTCATATGTCCCAGCAAGACAAGACAGAATGTAATCTGCTATCTCAAAGAACATTCCTGACGTATTCCAAATGCGCACGAAGATGTCGTCAGCACATTCGTGGAATGATCCGTCATCAAACTGTTTATCTATATAAAGCCTGTCTTGTCAATACAGGGTGTCTCTCTTCCTTACTGAGCTTTGGAAGAGGACCCGTACGTACGATTCTTAATTCATGCCGATTTCTCATTAAAACCATTACTGCGATTGGCAGTAATAATCTAAACAGCTCTGAGATCTTGCATCCATCC
>OMOT01003279.1:6022-16211 GCA_900312575.1 Acanthochaenus luetkenii
TTACCTCATTGCGTGCTTGGCCCCAAGAGCTCCTCTGGCTCCTTACGTCTCACACACACACACACACACACACACACACACACACACACACACACTCACACGCCCTGAAGAGGTCTCCTTGGCTTTATAGTAAACAACAGTGAAACCATTTGTACATGTGCATGATGTTAAATATATTTAACAGCTGATTTGTTGTGACAGTTGCATTGTTTGTAAGGGAGTGGTGCAGTGCAACATCCACAACGGCTCTGCAGCACGTGACTTGGTCAGTAGAGTTGCTCAATACATGAGCACAAAATGAGATTCTGATACAGTACCTCTTGTCTTTGAATCGTCTTAAGTGTGCTATACTTCGTATCACCCAAAAGTAACCTTTTCAGACATGAGAAAGTTATCCAATCTCCCCACAGGGATCATTAAAGTTTCATCCTATCTTGTCAAGAAAAGAATGCATATTTTCTCATTAACCGCACATGCATTTATGGAAATGCATGATGGGATTTTAACAGGTTTCAAGGGTTATGAAACTCATTCAACACATAAATGACCATGTTAACTTGCACCAACATTGTTTCCCCCCCACAGAGTAACATATGCCATGTGAGTGTGTGGGTGGTCAGGGAAGGGACCATTTTTATAGCTTTGCTTGGAAAAGAATGCAGATGTTTTGTCACTCCAACATGGGCTTGTGATAGACTCCGATAAGGTTTCACCCACTCAAAGGTCCCATGACCAGCTTTATGGAATTGCTGACTTCACACACAGGTAACATACAACCCCTGGCACACAATAGAGTATACAGGCTTTATGTTATTATGTCTTGTCTTTGCACATCTGTGTTGATGTTGCTTTTTGTCATCTGATGATGTCTGGAGCCCAAGCAATCATTCACTTAGCTCTCCTCTTCCTAACAACATAATAGTGACTGAATCAGAAGTCAGCTCTGAGACGATGCAATGACACACACACACACACACACACATCTCCACCTATCTCAAAATGTCTCTAAGTCTTGGACTTTTAAGGCTTTTGGTATTTTACAGCTCATCTAGTTTTCCACGGAAGAAGGTTTTGTTAGGGTCAAGTGGCCACTCACCCACATAGCTTTGCCATAAATATCTGTCAACATGCGCTTCAAACCTATGGAATGTGTCCAGTGTTACTAGGAACTGGATAGCCTCTATTCTCAAACTATGGATGAGTTAGAAACTCACAAAGTAACAAACATGTAGCATGCAGCAATGCTACCTGTTTTTAATGGCATCCAATGTCAACTTCAAATGTAATTACGCTTTATTGGCAGGACCAGAGAGTTTGTGTTGCCAAAGCATTCATTAAGGTACAATGAAGCCCTCCATTTGGTCAATCGTGGTCAGTAGCTGTCATGTAACCGAGGCTACAGTGTACAGTATGTGGATTTTGCCTATCAATTAGACTGCAACATTATTCAGACTTCCACCATTAGATATGCTGCTTGCAGGGAAATGACGGTCCCTTCTAGCAGATGAGAAAAGGTCATGAAAAAAGAAAAATAACACATGGCTGGTATAGTAAGGTTGGGTAACACTGAGCACTTGTCTTGCACAAGTTAACTTGAAATAATGATGCTGCTCTATTCAGAAACTCTCACTTAGTTAAAAACAGCAGGCGTGCTTTGTAATAGGTTGCTGGACTCGTGGCCAGAGCAGCCATCTCCATGGTGGATTTTATGATAAGTGACAAAAGAGATCATCCTGCTGCAGATTAGGATTTGACACTCGCAACCAAGAGGTCAAAAGGTGATGGGAGTGAAGGAGTGAATGGCTCTTTTGAAAGATGGAGAATGAGAGAGAGGAGGAGGAGAGGAAGACAGAGAGTTTGTGTGTGGTTGCGCGGTACACAGCAGTGTAGATGTGCGTGCTTTATTTGAGCAAGAGATTAAGAATCAAGTAGAGAAAAGTCCACACCCTAACTTCGGATTGTATTGGCAAATGTTTGTGCAATCTAATGATGCTTCCTCTGTATGTGTGCTTGTATTGGAGTGCTTGTGTTAGTGTTGCTTTGAAATCTATGTAAATAAAAACCTATGCTGTATATTAATGTATTTGTGTTAGTTTTGATTAAAAAGATTTATGCATTTCAAATGTCAACAGTTTTTGATCGGCATTATCGTGTACAGATGGGAGAGTAAGTTGTTTTGCAAAAAGTATTTGGGCCATTAAAGGTCTGAACTCTGTAATAGTGTTTATCATATGGGGAAGAGGTCGAGGGTAATGTCAACATGGTTCTAATGGAACATTACTCTGTGTGGGATTGCTGTTCTAATGTTAACACAGGTATTTCAGAGACTAAATAAAAGAGCATTTCCAAATTAGGAATGGAAACATGAAGCGATTGTGTGCCAACTGCATTACCTTGTGATAATTGAAGTTGAGCATAATAGTTGAGGGCTGTGATTGTGTGTGTGTGCGTGTGACGTTCAAGTTCAGAGGCTATCACCACTTTGCTAAGGATCTTCCTAGTAACATCTACACATCTGCTTTGTTCAAATAACTCCAGGCCTAATATGCAAATAATCAAATACACTTGAGAATAGTTCACCAAGCTTGCCAAGATCCTAAGGACATTTTCCAATGTCCTAATTTGATCTCATTATTACCTAAGCAAGTGTAACCAGGAGTGCAAAATAGCAATACAAAGTGCAATGTGTAACAAAATGAGCATATAACACAATAGCTGCCTATCCAGCAGTTCATTCACTCATTGGGCCGGATCTACTAAGATCCCAAATACAGGGTACTAATTTGCGTAAATGAACAGGTGCAAACGTGGTGGAGACAGCAGTATTTAAATGAGGGTTTTACATGTTTAATGGTTTGCACCATGGAGAGTTTGGACGGGCAACACAACCACAAGCGCAAAATGATATTTGAGCCTATTGCCACAGTTCAAGTTCGCACCCAAGCGCAGACACGGGAGGCAGAGGCAGGAGGTTTCCGGGTATAATGGGTGGGTTTATTCCAGGCAGGGAGACACAGGTACAGGGAATCAGACAAAGGAAACATGCAGGCTAGGACTAGACGTTGGCATCGACAAAACAACCCAGCAAAGACAGACAGGGGAACAGAGACTATATACACACTAGGGTTAATGACAGGATAGGACACAGCTGGGGAACCAAGGGGCATGTGGGAAACACACAGGGGCCCTCTGCTGGCCTAAACGGGCAACAGCAGAGGGCAGATAGGGAAGTCCATGCGGAGTCGTGACACCTATAGAATTAGAATTAGAAGGTTAAAATAGTCTACAATAAATGTTAGAGCTGTGATAGATTGCTTTGTGGCTGCAGCAATGTGTTTTTCAGAATGATTTTGATTAGAAATTATTAGTATTTTGTTGGTTAATAATATGTTTAGAATTTTGAAAGTGATTTAATTCATCTTTATTCAATAAATTGATTTCGTTACACATGCTGGGCCTTTGCACCTTCCCTTGAAACATATTAAATACAGACACAGTCGCTAGCAACTAAATTACATTCAGGTTTGATAGATCACAGTGTGCTGCATTAATCTATTTACATTTTCTCCTGACAGTATTTTGCAAAATAGCGTGTAAACGCTCCATCTTGCATATTAATTGAGGCAAAAGTACTAACTGGATAAGGCGTGTTATTTTGCAAATTTTACATTTCTGTGTGCGCTGTTAGTAGATCAGTTTGTAAATTTGCACACATTTTTACGCACGCAAACCTTCAGTAGATCCGGTTTGTGTTCGTTTTAACTCAGTGTAGAAACTTTTTATTTTGTTTGATCCCTGTGGTAATTATGAAACTTGACATAAAATAGGCTATCTCTTTTGCAAATGTAGGATCCTAGCGAAAGGCAACTGCATTGAAAAATGTTATTATTATATAGATGCTAAAATCATTTGTAGCTGCAATTTATAGCCTATCTTTCGATTGATTTAGCCTATCTTTTGGTCCACTTTGTAATTCCTGCTTTTGTCCCTTTGAGAGCTCTGTTCACCTCCATGTTCCACAGCATTAGAATTGGCTAATTAACTTTTTTCTCTCTCGAAATAAGGATAAATTATAAATGAAGACACAGAAAGTTTCCATAATGTCTAGGCAAACTAGGTGAACCATTCTTGACTGTATTAACGATTCTGTTATTGAGCCTGGGGTTAGGCTACTTTTAACATTACACTTAAATAAAGACAATTACGCCAGTCTTACACCTAAACTACATGTGTCGAACACATGTGTCTCCATTTGTAATGCATGTAAATTCTTGGTGAAATATACATAGGTAACATAATAAGGATCTTTGAAAAGGAAACCAACCAGAACGTATAGTTTAGATGACTGATATAATTTGCGAGTTTCACAATTGATTGTGGAAGAGAAAATAACATTAGAGTTTGCCACATAGTGACATACTGGAGCAATTTCTCCTCTTTCATTACCATCTACACTAGCGGATGCCAACATCTGCACCAATATCTGCTATCACACACACACGCAGACATACACACACACACCCCACTGTCCTTTCAAAATGAATCTGTTTCACAACAGTATTGATGTGTGTGTATGAGTGTATGTGTTTACGTTGGCCTGTTTGGGAGCATTATGTTCACAGTCCCAATCACTTCCTTGGCGTCTTAGTGAGTCGTAACAATCAGGGACTGGGAGGGGTCCTGGATCACAGTTGAACAGAGGGAACGCCAGGGACTGGGACAATAGATTGCGTCAACTCAACAGTAAAATCTTATTTTTCAGTGGGGTGAGATAATTTTGCTTGTTTCCAATGCAAATCAACATGTTGCAATAATTTGTGTCAGTTTCTTGGTATTAGTGGAGTGGTCTGCCTTATTCTGCCTTCTTTCAAGATATTGACAGTTGTTTGTTGGAAATTCCTGAAACAAGTGAACCTGCCGTGGAAACAAATACAATTACCCCACCCCATTGGCAGAAATGTGAACTTTATTGAAGAAAAATAGATATATTTCAAGACGCAAAATGACTTGTTTAGGCGGACAGTTTTTTCAGTGTAACTGAAATGTTACCCTACATGTTACACTCTACAAACACAAACTACCAGTGAGATATCTAGCTTGAGTAAGAGAGTGAACCTCAACACGTGGACAGGCAGGTGACACACACAGAAAAACGCTCACGCACGCACACTCGCACACCTGGCCTATAAAGACTTAGCCTTGTTTACCCTCCACACAGATGGATGCTAAGGAATGCTTTTGCTGGTCATGATAGCTACTGTCTCAATCTCTCCGGAGAGCATGTTCACAAACTGCTGTGTGTGTGTTTAGTAGCAGTGGAGGTCACTCCGTGGGAACACACACATTGATGCTCCCATAGCCAGCTGTGAGTTCTCCGTCATAAAGAGTTGAGTGTGTGTCGCCGGTCGCTCTAAGGTTAACACTGGCTAATGGAGCTTGAAACTGAGCACTAGCCCACTGCATCAATCTAGCTGCTGCAGAGTCCTTAGCTTCTTTCTCTCACACCTCCCTCCTGTATCTCAGTGTCTCCCTTCTTCTCTTCCTCTCTCATGTCATACCTCACCTCCTCTCCTTGTGTCCTGCAGAGAACAGTTTGACGTTTTCCCCATCACTGTCCCCCATTCTGGTATGCGTAATTACTATTTTCAAGCAGGGAGGGGAAATAGGTGATGTGTGTTCAACTGGCACAGTTTGTGCGTGCGTGCGTGCATGCACACTGCAGCGCTATTGTGCTGACTGCAGGAGCTCCACCTGGCAAAGGGGGCCAGTGCGTCAGCAATATGGGATGGAGTGAATGAAGAAAGAGGAAAAGAGCATTACTCCCAGTGACTGCAGAGAAAAGCCCTCTCGCTCTCTCTCACACACACACACACACACATACACACACACATACACACACACACACAAGCCTCCCCTACTGCTCAGAGAAACACACAGACACATATTTAAGGTGCAAGTGTGTGCTGAGCTGAAATGTTGAATCCCTCTGTTATCGGGATGAGTGTGTGAAGAGGACGGGCTGCGGTTGGGATGTGTGCATCTGAATGAAGCCTGAGGTGAGGGTGTGTTCAGTGGCGGGACAGGGCTGAAGTGGGGAGACGCTGCGCTGTGGAGAAAAGTCTCCTCCGAAGTTGAGGACTGTCAGTGTCATTGGGACATGGTACAGTGTGCCGCTTCCTTGCATCTGTTGCAGCATTGTTAGATGGGCAAGAAGGTCGTGGGTTCAAATCTCCGTCCCGGTCCTTTCTGTGTGGAGTTTGCATGTTCTCCCCGTGTTCGCGTGGGTTTCCTCCGGGTGATCCGGTTTCCTCCCACAGTCCAAAGACATGTGCTTGTGTGTAGTGTGGTATATGATGTAGTATGTATATGACGTATGTATAACATAGTATATGCGGTAGTATGTATATTATGATATGTAAGTCGCTTTGGATAAAAGCATCTGCTAAATGCCGTAATGTAATGTAATGACAGGGCACATTTACTGCAGTGTATGTACATGTGTATATCTGTGTGTGTGTGCCTTGTGTGTGTGTGTGTGAGTGTGTGTGTAGATTTGCTCATTGACAAGGATAAAGACTGTGCCGCACTCCCATAGCAATCACACAGCTCTCGGGGGAAGGCACAGCACTGCAGATAGAAATACCGGTACTGTATGGAACAGTACACACACATATACATGCATGCACATGTACACACGTGTGCACACACACTTTTCTCTCTTTTTTCTCTCTTACATGTATGTGAAATACCTACAGGAGGACTCTCCTCATCTCACATGCTCTAATGTTTGTTTCACAACTCTCTCTCCCCCCCCTCTCTCTGCAGTGAGCAGACCTTCAGTGTGGTGAGCGAAGATGATTCCTGTGCTGATCTGTGCTTTGATCGCGCTGAGTGTAGCAGACAACTTAGACACTCTGTACCCTGAACTGGAGCATTCAAGGACCATCTATGTCACAGGTGAGCTTGTGTGCATACATATTCTGTGTGTGTGTGTGTGTGTGTTTGGGTAATGACATTTCGAGCAATGTCATATACATTGTTAAGTGCATTGCAGAGGAATCAAGAGAGACCATTTCTATCACCTTTCTCTGTGCTTCGTTCACAACACCCACTTTGAGGTGTCATTTGTTTCCTCAACTTATCAGTGTGTTTTGCCACTGTAGCTTAGAGATAAGACTGCTATGTGGGGGATTATTGTCGCTGGTCTGCTATCACTACTTACAGATGAAAACATTCTGTAGGTCAAGATTTCAAAAATTGAGAAAAACACGGATTTCGACATCGATCCCCAAGCAGATTTTAAAGTCTACAAAGAAAGGGTTTTAAACCGTTTGAATGGCTTTACGAGATACGGCAATAGCAATAAGGATGATGTAAATGTTTAATTCAAGTAAGAAACAAAAGAAAGAGTTATAACTTTCTCATGTGACATTAGCACAATGCTGGACAGAGGATGCAGATTGTAAGTGAAATACGAAATCGACATCTGGACACACGTTGGTCTGATGATATAGATTTGGTAACCCAGCTGAAGAAGCAGTTAAAAGGAAATGCAAACTACCCAACAGCTTATAGGATCAATGTGCCATTAGCCAGTTGATCAATTGAATTGACAAACACACATGCTTATGCAGCAGACGAGGTGAAATGCTGTGGTGGTCAGGCAGTCTGTGAGGAGGCAGGGAGACTGAAACCCCTGTTAGTCATGAAGGTCAGCTGAGGATCCCACCTCAGAGAAGAGGACGGAGGCCAGAGCAGTGGATGAGGGTAAAGATATGAGGAATGACATGCAAACAGCGGAGGACTTGGCTGGTGTGGCTAAGACATGCACACTTTACAAACATTCATATGTGCACACACAGTCATACATAACCAGTCTCTCTCTCTCTTCTCTCTCTCTCTCTCTCTACCCCCCTTCACCCCCCCACGCCCACACACACAACTTTGCAGCTGTTCCCATGGCAGGTTGACTTAATTTAACGGTTCCACTCGATATTACAGTTATCGATTAATTTCACCTCGGGAAACTAATCGAACTGCACAGATCCAAGCTCATGGGATCATGGTGTTGAGATGTATGTTAACAGGTTGCATACTGGAACAAAATACTGTACTTCATCAACTAATAATCTAGAGGGAAAATATACTTAAAATGCTTTGGCTGGATTGTTGCAGAGCAAACAAATATTTTCAGCAGTTTTTGGTGTAAGTATGTGAGTGTATGTTTGCAAGAGAGGTTAATTCAACTGTGCAACTCTATACTTCGAGAACAGTCATTTGTAGTGGTTGATTTGTTCAAATAATACATTGTGGCAGCCCGTCTCTAAACCGGGTCTCCACCGGGCCGGAGATGATAAATACAAATGTCCACAACGGGGTTTTGCGATCAAGAGCAGCTTTATTTACCCTTTTCACGATACAGACACAGCGGTCAGGCACAGAGTCCATGGGATAAGGCAGGAGGATGGTCGGGTCGTAATCCGGGATTCAGAAGGAGAAGGGTCGTCAGACAGAAACAGGTCATCCACCGAGGGGGGTTCACGAAGCGTCCGTAATCCCCCACGCTCTGGACTCTTGACTCTCTATCTCTCTCTCTCTCTCTCTCACTCTCCTCGGCAACCTCTCTACGTCCCGCTACCTTACACTCTACCTCACGCATCACGGGTCACACACTCGTCACTCCAAGTCACACACCTTACTCTCTGGCTTAGTCCTCCTCTTAAAGGGGTCCGCTCTCTCTCCTGATTGGCCCTGCCCTTCCCCTTTAACCTTCCTCAGCTGTCTCCTATCTCGCTGAGTAAAGGGAAGGGCTTCCCTGGGCTCTAGCGCCCCTAGAGGAACCTGCCCACACTGCCCCTCTTTCCACCTTCCCCTCCTAAACCCCCTCCGTCTACCACAACATGTTGTTGTGTAATTTCTTTATTGGGTATATTTCTGTTGCTGTGTTGCAGAGAATGGCCCTCGGCTTTCAGTGGTGACAGACCAGTCAAAGGTGGTGTCGACACGAGGGGGAAATGCCACCTTACCATGCAAGATTCAAAGGGACCAATCACTGGCACCCAACCGCAAGATGAGGATCAAATGGACCAAGCTGACCTCAGACTACCTTAAAGAGGTCACCACTTTCATTATTTATTAGAGATTCTTTGCTGTTTCTTTCATTGAAGGAGTTACATGTAACATTTCTAAACATAAATAAGTTGCTGTGCATTTGTTTTCCCTTTGCCTTTACTGAACTGGATAAACGTTAAGTTATTTTTCCATCAGCCTTTCACTCGTTCCTCCATCTGCCGCTGTGTGAAAATCTGAAAGCTTTAGCTCTGTTTGTGGTGGAAGAACATTGCCCTCTTCCTGTTTTGTGCCATAAAACAATCTCTCTGTGTGCAGTAAAACAATGCAGCAGATTTCCGATCAAATCCGACCCTGTGGCACACAATGTAAAACAGTAATCATACTAATATCTCAAAATGTATGTGGTAATGATTTATTGATGTTAATGCTAATGTAATGCTACATGTAGCAGTATCAGTGTGCAGGTACAGGAAGCACATATTTCTAATTACCACAGTCTAATTTATCTACATCTTGATTTAGGTGGATGTTTTTGTTGCCATGGATTATCACAAAAGAAGTTATGGCCGTTTCCATGGACGTGTCCACCTGCAAGGTTCCTCTCCTATGGATGCCTCTCTGGTCATCACAGAAATAACCCTGGAGGATTATGGGAGATATAAGTGTGAAGTTATTGACGGGCTGGAAGACGGAACAGCAGTAGTGTCCCTTGACCTGCAAGGTATAACATTTGGGTGAATTAGCCCTTTAAAATTAGGATGTAGTGTCTATTTACCCTGTAAACCCTGGAGCAGCCTGCCATTGTACTCTAATAGACTCTCAGCTGCGGGTAGACTCAATTTAGCACTGTGAGCAGAGACTACCTGCGGGACTGTGCATGCATATACATGCGAGCACACACACGCACACACATACGCACGCGCACACACACACTTCGAATGGACACACGCCTCTAACAGGCCCATACACATAGAGAGAGAGACAGAAGAAAGGAAGAGTTCAACATTTAGTCATCCAGCGGAGGCCCATACATCGGTGTCAAAGCAGCTCCATTATGTATGAGAGTAGCCAGAGAAATCAGCCATTGCTGTCTGACGCCACAACCACTGACACCACC
>OMOT01003280.1:8446-24477 GCA_900312575.1 Acanthochaenus luetkenii
AACTGGTTATTTGGCTCCGCCCATCGAGCTTTAACTCAACCAGTGAGATTATTTCTGTCTCCAGAGCAACTCTGCCTTCGAGAAATGTTTGTACAAATACACACACACACACAAACAAACAAACACACACACACACACACACACACACACAAAGAGTGTCAGATCTCCCGCTGAGTTGTTTGACCCGAGAGCAATAATCAGGTATTGTAGCAACAACCTGACAATGCAGATATCCCCAAGCTACAGCGTGGTTTCACACACACACATCACCTGACACCGGGCGGTGGGAACACCGTGTGCAGTGTCTCGCACAAACAGAATTCAGTTACGAGCCGCAGGAACCCGAAGAAGCAAATGCAACTGTGAAGTTAATAATATCATATAATTCCTTGAAGCGAATGTTCAAACTAACTGATGGCTATCAAGCCTTTATTGATGCTTTTCCCAGCACACTGGGGAATATGCTTGTATCAGATGTTACATCTATGCGTGGATTTAAGATCTCATGTTACCCTTTGTTATTAACGTCTTAGAGCTCCGCTGTCGGGTGATATGCTTCTCGGGACTTCTGGCTCAGGGGACTTATACGCTGTGTGATAGCAGTGTCCCTATATCCAACATCCATCCCTATGGGAACCCCCATAATCTCTGGCCCCGTTTTACACTTGACATTAACATGCATCCACAGTAGGATCTGGCTTTGTGTCTACACATGATTTAGCCGGATCACATTTACGTCTGGCATTAATACGCGTCTATCGTGTCCACATCGGTATCCGTTTGTTCTTTACTTCGCAACATGCAAACTGCTGCAGAATATATTGAAAATGTGTGTGAGTGGGAAACGGAAAGCCATTGTCACTTGAAGTCGTGCAGATGCGAACATGTCACTTGAGTTGCACTTCACGGTGGGCAGTAGGTGTGAAAAACAGAGCTTTACCTCAGCACTCAACCCAAACCCGTCTCAATCCTCCCATCATATGAAGGTGTTCTACAGAACCACGAACAGACACATATCATGTGCTGTATTGAGTAGCACGGTATCGGTTCCACAGCTAAACATACACAAAGTTCCATAGGCAACAGACAATAATGCATTTTACATGTACTAAAATGGGCGAAATCCTGAAATGGGAACTTCACAGTGATGAATTGGTCTATGTCAGCATGCACAAATAGCCAGGAACACTTTTGGCACTAAAAGACTGGATAACACTGAATCTGTAGGCCTCCGTCTCTCACCGTTCTATTCCTGCAATATTTCTCCCATCTGCTGCGTTTTACCACCTCTGCTGTATGCTGGTCAAGTGCTTTCAGAATTAGACCCTTCGTTTTCAGCGATGGGGCATGGCACCCTGTGAACCGTCAACTACAAAGGCGGAACTCAAGACCATGACAGGCTGCCACCTAACACAAAGCCCTCGGGCTGTTCGGTTTGAATAGTTATTTTCAGGCTGTCTTGCTGTCATGTTGCACCACACTATCTCTGACCTCCCCCTCCCCAACAGGCCTCTGGTGCGTGTGTGCTCAGGTATTGACTTCCTGCTTCTTGGCAGAATATACCAAAATAGCTCCACCATGTGCATGGCAGGTTATGCGACTCCTGCCTGGTAATGGGGTTCGAGGGAGATACGGTGATCAAGGTTGAAATAATTCATATGCGGGTAATAATAAACTAATCATCGGCAGCCACTCGCTGCGCGTGAATAACTTCATAGTGTGAGGAATGAGCGATTGAATTGGTCTATAATGGGTCTGTCATTTAGCCTGGTGGGAGTCAACTCACGATTTGGACGGTATTTCCATTCATCATACTGTCTCTGTCAACTAGTGTTTTGTCAGTAGTTTTTTATATGCTGATAAATATCCGTACTTAAATGAATAAATATCAATGCAACATGAGTGAATATATGAACAATGATGCTTAAAGTGAGAATCTGCCCTTAAACAGTTCAACCAGTATTCGTGGACGTGAACATCTGTCTCGCTTATAAACGCTTATAAAAGAGAATTCGGGCTTTGATTTGTGATTCTACTCCACTGACAAGGATTTGCAGACCAATTTGTGGATTCATAGAATATTTGAGCTTTTGCATCCAAGTGAGCTTCATTCCACTGCAGTGTTAACAGGAATGAACCAGAGAATGTGTCCATTTTTCAAAGTCACTGTCAATAGACAAGTTATTGCTCACAAATCAAGACGGGAGTGTTCTACTACAGTAGGAATCACGTGAATCTTGTTTTAGGGTGGATTTTCCTTTGAATGGCGTCTCTGCTCCACATGAGCCTGGATCTGTTTGGTGTCTCGCTAAGATGAAGACAAGAACATTTGCGAGAGTAATGCCAAATAATGTATTCCTCCTTGTATTGCTTTCCTTTGTTGGCTTACAAACAGATTCACCACAGTTGAACTTTCTCCGTGAAGAGGGTAGCAGCGGGGAGGGAAATCTGACCTGCAGTGGCGTAGATGGGAATCAGAGGCAACTGGCTTCCGGCGTCATTGGTGACACATCAAATGATTGCTACCCTCTGCAGTCATAACCGGTACGGAGAGACACTGAGCAACCAGGGCCGTCAATTGGGTCAGCGAGGTATGGCAGCTGCCATGCCTTGGCTGCCTGGGCAATGTGAGAGAACGTTTCTCACTGTTTTAAATGATCCTCTTGTTTAGAAAAATCATTCGTTGCACTAAGCGGAGTCGAATCGAGCGAATCGACACCCCCCACCCCTCCTGACGTATGCCAGCTGTTGCCAGGCAACGAGCAACGCTGAGCAATGGGCACGTAGCACGTGATGGACGGCGAGAAGTGGGCATGTGGCAGGTGCATTGATGTGTTGGTTTCAGAAAGCTGCCTAATCTGTGGGGTTATGTGCCATATGAGATGTGATTACTATGTTTCTTTATTGTTTGCTGAGGCTGATGCTGGTTGTGGTTGTTTGTGGAGGCGGAGGGTTCTTGATGTTCACTGCGGTGTTCGTTGTCTGTCTTTGAGTCTCTCTGTATTTTCTGTGCTCGCGCTTCAACTGGGAATCGTGGCTTGGTGTGATATTGTCTTACATGATTGAATCAGTCAAGGCTCTGACTGTATCAGGGCGACGCGATTGTATGAATGAAATGGTTGTAGGTGTCAAATGTGATGTCATATGTGATGTCATCTGACTTTGCCATACCGTGGCTTTTGGTGAATTGACGCCCTGTGAGCAACGGAAACCCAAACCCGACGGACCAGTCAGTTTTTTGTGCACTTTGCACACTGCAACACTTTTATTTATATAAATTACAAATATTCTCAGCGGTTTATATTGCCATTACTGTAAAATAAATGCTGTATACTGTAAGTGATCCTCCTGAACTCCAGGAGGAAGAACTATTACATTCAGCGGTCCGTTGAGTCCAATTGGTGAAACTGAACTGCAGCCAGACCCTTTTTGGAGACTCTTCACTTCTTTAGTGTTGTTGGAAATAATACTATTTCTCAGGTCCAAGTCCTTCTTCTCACTGTATTATTATTGGCTGTAGGCTTATCAACTTGTATGGACATTCTGAATACTTTTGAACTGAATATAGTAACAGACGAAATTAGTGAGATACATACAGAGATAAAGCCTTTGTGACTTTTGTGTCAAATCATGATTGCTGATTAAAGGGAGAAAAAGTCATTACCGTAATTGTTTCTTGTGTCAAACCATAGTGCCTATAAAGAATGAAAATCAGCTGCAAGAACATGAGCTATGGCATGGGGTGCATTTGGGGGCATTAGGTAGCCCAGACAAGTGGGCTTGTAGCCGGAAGGTTGCCAGTTCGAATCCCGAGCCAGACGGGGGAAAAGAAATCCGGCAAAATGTGAGCTGGCAACCGGAGGGTTGTCGGAGTCAGAATCAGGTGCCAGATCCTGCCCTTGAGCAAGGCACTTAACCCCTAATCGCTCCCCGGGAGCTGCACATGGCTTCCCTCTGCTCCGCCCCCACCAGCACATGTGTGTGTATCACTTGTGTGTATCTGGGGGGGGATTCGTGATGGGTTAAATGCAGAAAAATAATTGCGCTATGTGTGCGGTGCTCTGTGTGCATGTGTGTGACAAATATGATAAGGTTAAATTACATTTCGAACAAAATGCACTTAAATCCAAATAATTCGATGCACTTGGCAGACATCAAGCTCCACTAATGTCCTGCAGAAAACCGAATCGTAATTGCTCTATGATTAATATGTATGATATGGTATATACTGAAATACTGCACCGCTGAAATAAGTGTCACTCAAGTATCGTGGCATTTCATTGTATGTTTAGCTCTTGCCTGCACATTTCCTCCCTCATTATTTATTCGTCTGCCTGTCCCTCTCCTCCACCCATACTGATGTCTGGGTATTTATCCTGTCCCCAGTCCTATTCTCAGTGGATTGCTTTGTCCTAATTGGAAAGCTGAGTTAATTATCCTCTATCCTGTACTTGGCACATCACCCAGATCTCCCTCGAGAGACTGTTAGGTTTGACTCATAATCCTGAAAAACTCATACAGAGGTGAAGAAGTGGGATAATAGCACTGAAGAGGGCACCCAATTGATTGATATGTGTTGGGGATGGAAAAATCAAGTGCATCCATTATACTCTTTAGCTGTCAGCTTTCGCAAGGACTTCACGTAGCTAAATGAAAAGGTCTGCGTAGTATAGCGGTTGCTCTTTTCCGTTCTCTCTAGGTTACGTCACAAAGCCAGTGTTTTGTTTGTTTTTAGCGCATGCAGTTTAGTCACAGGATGTCACAGACTGAGAAATGGTCAAGACTGAGTAACCTAGTGAGATTTATGGGGTTGTGCTTTTTGATGCTGGACAAACAGCAATTTAATTTAGAAACCCAAGATATTTCAGTTTCCGCAGCAGACCGAATATACAGCAACGCAGGTCCCGAGTCCAGGAAAGTATTTCACACTCTGGAAATCTAAGCTATGACAGATTTTGCTGTTACCTCTCAGCATTTACGGTGTATAGTATATGACTGTCTTATCAGGGGCTCTGAGTTTGACTTTGATTTAGTTTGGCCGTAATTTCTTCAACAGCACTGAAGCAATTGCAAAGCTCGATAGCACACTCTCTCCAACCTTCTGGGCTTTGTGGACAAAATAACATTTTAAGTGACAAGAAAACATAAAGAGTAGAGAGCATCATCAGATTGATTGTGGCACAGTTTCTCTCATGGAAAATTGTATTCACTTTACCAAAAAGAAGTGACATTTGACATCTTATATTATAGATGATAGGTCCCCGCAAGGCTTGTGTGAGGACTGTATGACTCATAGCTTCCGGATGCTACGCCCTTACAAGTCTGCTGCGACCGGTGTGCCATTACTAGGCTACACTTCTAAAAGTGAATGATATCTGAGTCGTTCTCAAAACTGAATGATGTGTCAGTTATTATGATTTAATGGAGCTCCAAGATCCCTCCCTCTTACGATTAAAGACACGTTGAGTTCTATTTTTATACTTTTGTTGAAAGTGCCCATGAATCTACAATAGTCGCACTCTGAATAGAAAATCGAGAGCGAGAGAGGCAGTTTCAAATGTTTAGTTGAAATACCAATCTACTACCAACTACGTGTTGGCAGTAGATTATTGCCATAGCTATTCATGTGTCAGGATCAGTTATAGCCCTTATCTCTGTCACAATATGTCCAACATTCTCAGTTAAAAACAAAGACGTCCCCACTAAATAGCTCTTAGATGGATGCCGGCTTGTAATCTCTATGCAAAGAGAGGTTATGGTCAAAACAAACACTAGCAGGAAGTCTTCCCCAAACCAAGGGTTCGGTCGGCTCTGTACGAGTATGAGGTGCAAAGTGATCATCATTCATGGCATGCTGCATTTCTTCCCTGGTGGCAGCTGTATCACAGATAGTGGTTTGAAAATGCCTTCAAATAATGTTAGAAATGTCGTTTAATTTGAATATTTTATAGGCCATTTGTGTAACGTATTATACTATTATTATTATTATTATTATTATACTTTAGGGTTCAGTCCCTCTGTGGCTGTTAACCCCTAATGAAACACAGGGAAACATAATAAATTATCAATTGACTTTGTCAGCACAAAGGATATACACATTTAAATGATATATGAGCTGTGCAAGTACATTTAATGGCCCATTAAAATTGTCACTCATTGCCACTTTGTGCTCACTTTCTGGTAAAGTGTTATTTCCTGGTTTTGGGTATTCAGGCATTGATGTTGCACACTCATCTGATGACTATATTGGATCCAGACCCCAACAAAACCACATGGGATCTCTTAATAGATGACTTCTGTTGAAGGAGCTGGAGAGATACAGCAAAGGACATACTTGATAGAGTGACTGCTTTGGAAAGTGCTGAAAAAGAAGAGACACCCTAAAAGTGATCCAAACACTGGCTTACTGGTTGTAAGCTGACTGGCCGAGTGAGTGAGGTCTTGAATCAGCGTTGCCTCACGTCTACAGCTCATGCACACCCACTATGTTATCACGCATGGCAATGCAGTCTGCTGTGAATACCAAGTCCAATCCACTATAAACCTAAACACTCACATAAGAACTGCATTACCCAAGGTGAAATGTCCAGCATCCTGACATAGCCAATCCCTCAAATCAATCTGCCACGGGCGTTGGGACGAATTTCCTTGGGAGGGGATGTAACCAAAGCAGTGCTTACTGTCCCCCTGTTCCTGTGGACTGAAGCCCTTTTTCAGCTATGATTCTAGGTTTATCACAACGATGGAGTTCCGCCTATAAAATAACGTTATTGTTATTTTTCGGAGTGTCGAATTTCTAAAGCAATTCTGCGTTCAATTCTGCAACAATTGAAATGTTTCGCAAAACAGCTCAGAGGTTCCACCAAAAATCTGGTTCTGGAAGACTTTTCTCAATGGCCGCAGCAACGGGCGAAACGGGCCATCATCTCAGATGAAGCTGATGCCTTCACAACTTATTGACATTGCAATCGTTTTATATCAAATGTGCGTAACAGTTTAACGATCTCGGAGACACCCGAGTGTCTGTGATTGATATTAAAATGATTGTGATTCATTTTTATTTTCGGCAGGTGGAACCTCGGAGCTCAATGATGAATACATTCTCAGTGTTCTTTTCGCCAACAATTTCTACCCCCCAAAAAATCCAAAATCGAATCGTGGATTAAATCCCAGATTTAGCTTCTCTTTTTCAAAACTAAGATCTGGAAATCAATATTTTGTTGAATTTATAATGAAATGCTTAACTAACGTGTGAATAATTCACTTCACAGCCAGGCAAGGAGAAGGAGAGAAGGGGAGAAACGTACGTCAAGGACAGGCGAAGAAGCAGTAAGTGGAGTGATGAATCAGGCTCAAATATGTTTTAGCCCAAAGCCCTCAGTGCATAGCAACAAAAAGTGGTAGTGATTTCAAGGGAGCAAGTATCACTGAACTGGCGGATTCACTGCACAAAAAGTATTCAGAGAAATAGCGAATGGTCAGAAACCGAGGTAAATGGGATGAGCTTCAACGTATCTGTCTTTCTCTCTACTTGTAAACTTCAGTGATGTGGCACAAAATGTAAAAAAGGGCAATATTCATGAAGCCTCTTAAAGAAGTAGGGAAGGTGTGTAACAGTTTTTGTTTTTATATACATTCTATATTCTATATGATATTATAGAATAAGGAACATCACTGAGATCAAGGAGAAGACGTAAGAATAGATCAGACATCCTACTTTGAGATTCTCTGTGAAAACAGGCCCAGTGTTCCAAACATAATATTCTACAAGCAGAAATCATGTGATTTATTTTTTATCTCACCACTTTGGCATAATTAGAGTGAGGAAAAAGCCGTATCTAGTAATCTAGTATGCTTTATATCACAGGTGCATGTATTGGTTTTCTGGATGATGATACCTGGGATCTCCGTAAATCTGGCCATCGCCAGCACTGCTTGTGACCAACTATTTTAGGCGTGCACATAGCCAACTTCTTCCCCGTTCAAGTTATTTTATTTTATTGGTTATTGGAAGGAGACTGGAGGCTATGATTATGAGATTATGATTATTTTTATCTTATTCATTCCATGAATCGTTCCTGACATCAACTCGAAACACCCTGTAGGTTCCTGATCCCCAGGCTGATAAGCACTACAGTAATTTAAATAATGGACGATGAACAATTTTCTAGCATCCCTTCCTTACGTACCTACTGATTTCCTAGATGTAGCCCCTAAAAGCATGTTGGAACAATTAGGCACTTTGTGTAACACAAGTCCTGTTCCAAATAAATCAGCTGTTTTTCAAGTTTTACATTTTGAAGCGTAGAGCTTTGAACTACACATCAATGTCAAGATAACTAACAAACTTACCTCTATTAAGAATTGTAACAATGGCTGTGTTTGTTTACATGCCCACCAGTTCCCACAATGTGATTATGAGAATACTGCAATTAAGACACGGGTCATGTAAACACCTCAACCTAGTTCTGCGATTATGGTCATATTCAGAATACTCCTGGTCTACTGTGATGAAAACGTGAATTACTGCAATACTAGCCGCATCAATAAAACCCGCCGAGGGTTGTTGGAATATATAAGCAAGTCCGACATATCTTGAGTTGTTCATTTTTACATCAACTCTCTTTGTTTATATCCAGCCTTCATGCCTTGAAGTCGAAGTATTTGATGAATTGTGGGAAAGTTACGTGGGTGTAACACAAATTCCAAGGCACCAACATGAGTGCAGTTTATGACAGGAGGGAGATGACTGATGCTGCCTGTAGCCAAGGGGAGCAGGTACGTGACAATCTATCCGGTCGATACATACAGTGAGTAAGATTGCATCCTTTTGCATACAAATTATTCTGTTAGTGGCGCGTCGGAGTATAAGATCTGCTCTGGGATCTCAGGACTGGAAGGACAAGCACACGCATTGATCAGTGTTGATAATTAGCGACATACATAGTGCATGGGGAGATGAAGCAAACATTGATGTGCTGGCCAATTAATGAAATTATGCTGAACATTCTGTCCCGGGTTGACCACAAATCCGTAGCTGCTTTCCTTTGGCATAATTTGGTTTTGAGCCCTGGCTGACATCCGCTGATTAGATTTTTCTATTGATTCTGCCGGAGCCGTGAAGGTCAGACTATCACTTGACTCGGAGACGCTGACCTTCAAAGGAACTCTTGCACAGCCAGTTGCCCGTTTTCTTTTTTACTTTTGCTAATGGATGTTTTTGGATGTGATTGAGTTTTTGCTTTACGTTTGTCACAAAACAAGGCTTTAAAAAAACGAAATACAAATAAAGTGTGTAGTGTATTATACTGTGGTGTACAGAGCCAGATGTTGAGGGTTATGTGTTTCACTGAACATGTGTGTTTTCTCAAAATAGTTCAAGAATAACAAAAATAAGTCAAATTAATGCAATTAATTGGCATTAAATATGTGTTTAATCAGGGAGAAGTTGGGGAAATATAACTGACAGCGCTGACGTTATGAATCATCACAGTATCCGTAATTACATCTTGCAATTGTTTTTGTGTACTGACACATTTAAGCATCTCAACCATTGCTTCCCCATCAAGTGGCAAGCTGGATACATTGCTCCCAGCGTACAGCCAAGGAAAGTCAGTCATCATTTGAAGGTTACTGGCAAATCACTTTGAGTTATTTGGGTAACGGGGTTGGAATTCATGCAATGTCACGCGAGCTGTTACAGAAGATTACTGTCCAAAGACAACAGACGTTAAAAGCCCTCAGGTTCCAACTCAAGAGGCCTCTGGAGGGCCAACAGTGACAGTTCATGGGCTTTTTCTGGAAGATCAAACCAGTGAACTGTTACAGCGCTGTGAGCCTTCAGCTTTTCAGAGACATGAAAATGTAATGTGCACTTTCCTCTCAATTGCTGTGTGAGCCTCATTTGGCTAATTCATGTCTGATAGGTTGGCCAAGTGCATGCATTTAATAACATAATGAACCCTTTGTAAAAAAAGAAAGAAAAAAGAAGGAAACGTGTGCAAACACGGTGCATCATTAACATATAAATGTGCATTGCAATGTAGGGATATTCATTGGATAGCAAGCAACAGCAGTGCACATTCTACAACTGGACACACTTTCTTTAAATACATATACAATGACACATACAATAATGTATAATGTAATACATATGTCCATGTTACGCTTGTCTTTGTAGGTATTGCTCTATTACATAGTCATGACATTATTACAGCAATCAAGTAAGGCTGTAGGAGCGACTTAATATTTTTTTGTATTTTCGATTATAGTCGATTGTATAGAGACGATTGCAAAAAAAACTCAGAATTTGCGTAAAAAAGCCGATTGAACTGAACGTATCACCAAGCTCCATAGACTCGTTAATTTACGCTCTTGCGATATCACTGTCTCTTCTATTAATCTTTGAGTACCTGGTGAAGTCCGTACCTGACAGAACCCCCTTATCCGCTTGGGCCACAGATTAAGAAAACTATATGTAATTATCTAACTACTAGCACACACACACATAACTTCTATATGAAGTTTGGCCAACAGTTACTTCACCTCACCTTCCCTTTGCATTAATTCAGCTTTTATTTTAGCCACAGGTGAAATAGTGTGCCATTATTCCTCCCTCTCTCCCTTTTCTGTTTTGCTCTAGGGAGAACTAAGCTTAAGTAAGGTTTCGAAGCATCAACATTACTTCTGGTGCCAGTTATTTGGGGGCAAAATGACCACTGCTCCCATAGGCTGAGAGTAATATTTCACATTTGGTACAACATTTAATCTTTTAAAATACTGAATTTTCATATGACTTCCTGGGCATTGAACCACTGACATTTAGTTGCCCCTCATCACACTCAGTTTGTTTTCCTTACTCTCTTTCTCCTTCATTGATCACTTGCAAATTAGGCTGCTGTCAGTCATGTCAGTTGCTATTGTCATGAAGCAACATGGTGAAGGACCTATAAACACGCTGCGTGACGGAGGGGCAGAGATATGTTGCACATACGATAACTCCCACCACTTTGGTTAAATGGTGTGTTTTGGAAGGTGTGTGTAAAGCCCACTGCTAGATCTCAGGGTGAAATCTGCAGTGCTAAACAAGCATGTCCCTCTCCTCGTGTAGTCATCTGCTCTCTGACGATACCGTGGACATGCAGAGACTCCTTTAGGGGCAGCGGCTCTAATGGAAAAACAGCCGTCTGTAGCACACCCACAGGCACGGAGCTGGAAAATCAATGTACAGTGCATTCTGGGATTATGGCATGGGATGTTCAGTTTTCCTTTCGAGTGTTGGTGGTATTTTCATGGATTACCTGTTGTTTTCAAGGGAGGATACCAGTGTCATTTAGCGTTACGGTCCATTTCCATTTGTCCACGTCTAGTTTTGCATTGCATGCTGTATGTGATTTGATTGTTTTGACATTTACTAGGTTTCCTGCATTTTAAAAATTCAAACTTTACGGTGTCAAACCTCGCTTGAAACGAACTGCTGTCCTGGCTAATAAAGACGCCTCAAATAAAAAGACGTGGATGGGACAGTAAAGTTAGTGAGGCAACATGGTTTTGAGGCATTATTTCCTGGCGGAGACTTCCATTTCCTCCTGCGGGTCTCAGGTGATTGACAGTAAGCAGAGGGATGTAGTTTTTTTTAATACTTGTACAAGAACGAATGGCAGCAAATGGCTTGGAAAACGAGTTCTAACGCCTCCAACTGTGCTGACTGTGTGCTGACACCAACAGACATAATGTGCTGGAGACCAATTGGCACAAACTTTAAAACCAGTATTTCCCTTAACATTGTCCTCTGAACTATTTCTAGTATTGCTTCCAATAAATTAGAAAGATAGGCGAGCCTCCCTTTTGCTGTGCCACCAGCACCTGCTTTCTGTTTGTCTGCGGCTCTTGTCTTTCTTTGTCTCTTGTCTGCCTCCTCTTTTTCAGCAGAGAAAGTAGTAGAGAAACTCCTCAGGATTGGTCATTTATGTCCTAAGCTGCATCGGGCCAGCTAGGGATAGACAGAAAAAGATCAGAAGTAAGGGGATTCTGCCTTCAAAATAAAAGTGATGTTGTGGTGTGACATTTTTTACATAGACGGCTGTAACCTGAAGTCCTATTTTTTTAAATTCTAGCTGGCTTGAGATTGGTCCGGCCCTAGCAGGAGACGTATTTGAGATAGTGTGAATGTGTTTTAGATTTAGTATATTTTGGGGGATTGTAAGTAGTGATAGGTATAGTCACGTCCAGATTGTCTGGTTATATTTGCAGGACTGTAAACGACTGACACAGAGGCCTAACATATTTCTACTCCAAATGATTTCTCATCTCAATTAAAGGTGTTCCTAAAACATAAGAGGTGTTGTCTGTATCCATGACAACAAATAGTTATTACATTACTTGCCAAGATGTGCACAGCTGACAAGCATGGAACCAGCACTAATCTGGTTTTCACTTCTCTCTTTCTTTTGAGAGCAAAGTTAGCAGTTAAATCCACTGTATGTATTGAGACACTATGAAGACACATGCTGATTGCCTTATAGTTAAGAAACTAGCAACAGTTTGAGAACATCAAACTAAATAGCTAAGTTGCAAGAAATGCCTAATTCTGGCCATAAATTCAATAACAATATGACAATATGGAAAAGAGAGGTCTGCACACAACACAGTGCATATGCAAATGTATAAACTCATTACAGAGCCCGAGAAGACATTTTAGCATATGCATTGCTTTGTGTGCGGACCTCTTGTGACCTTTTGTGATTTTCATTGGTTTCACGCACCTTCCTAAGTCTCTGTTGCGTTGGTGTTAGTTTTCTTCAGTTCAACTAGTCAGGGGAAAACAAACAACATTCATGGTTTGCTTACAGCTAGACCTTCTCACCACCAATGACACCATCAGATCAGCTGCTGAGTGAGCAGGTTTCTAATGACAAACTACCACTACGTACGTCTGGGCATAACAGAGCTTCCTCAGACGTGGTTTGTCAAAAGCAACATGGCAGGGGTATCTGCTTGATGAATGCCAGGCAGGCTCACCCAATACGAGGGGAAGGTATTCAGTCATGAGTGACATTTTCCATTTCTGCATATTGTAGTTGTTTGCTGTTACATGAGGACACAAATGACAGTAATTGCCACACTGAATAATTATAGTACTAGTTTTTTCTCGCGTGGAAGAGGGGTACTTGGGCCAACGAGGGGTAGCGTCTCAAGCCCTTGCACCTCCCCCATCTACACGTCACTGACTGACACCATAACAACAACCCCTGGTGAAAAGTGGATTCACGGTGCATCTGCAATTACAGCTATTTCCATATCATCACTTGTTTTTTCTCCAAAGATTTGTTCCCAGTATTAAACAGAAAAGGAAAAAAAAACATTTTACATATGCAATTTAAAACCTCATTCACCTGAACAGGAAAAGCTTGCCTGGGTTTGATATGCATACCCTTGTGTCAGCTCCCTTGAGGTTACAAATGTGCAAGACTGCATGGTCTAGACCTCATTGTAGCCCATTAATATTATAAATGCACACAGCCCCTTGCATGTTGTTTATCATATGCTTTTCGATGGGCACATTACATTAGGCTGTGATTCAGCTGAGCAAACTTTTCCTGCAGCTGCCCAATATATTCACAGATTCCTGCCGTTATTTCTGTCAATTCAGCCATCCTAGGGTGTTATCGTCATATACTGTACGTACAGTATATAATGTATACTGTATATAGTTCATTTCTTTCGATTTTTAGAACAGACCAATTGTCTATTTAAAGAAGATTTTCTTTCATGGCATGTCTCTTTTGTATCCAATAATTAAGACAAAAGGCATCAATGTACATTTAAAACGTACAATGAACGTTCTGCCCCTGAGCACGCCACATTCAAGCCCTCTCACAGGGTTTAGCTATGAAATCCATCCACTGACATATTTAAAAATCACTTCATGCTAAATTCAACACTGCAGCTTAACAGCTCAATTTGTCCTACACCAACTGTCTATCATTAAGATCTATCTCAATGGGTACTTGGTTCAGAGGCATGATACATAATCTCTTTTTCCTCTCATACTCTATAAGAGGCAGCGCACATTTCGGCAAATAGCCTTTTCTGGAATGATGGGAAATGGAAATGAATCACTCAGTAAGGCAGATGTGTCGGAGAGATAGAGAAAGACAGATATTGACATGCTAAAGCTGTGTCTCTCTGTGTGTGTGTGTGTGTGTGTGTGTGGGGTGGGGGATGGTCAAAGCGAGGTTAACCGCAAGGATCCACATGTGAGTGATGTATCAAGCAATTGAGCATCCACCTGACACACGTTTAATGGTCCGTCCAGCAGACATGCTGTCTTGTCAGAGGTAATGTCTGAACGGGCCACTTCATGTTATAGGCTTTTATATACTCAGGCTGCTACATCATTGTAATGTTTGGTATTTCATTAATAAAATGGATATTTGCACGTGTACAAACATTCATTAGTGGGTCTCTTTCAAATCATCTGGCACTGTAAGGTGCAAATTACATGTCGTGTTGTACTATGGTCCGGATTAGCCACTGGAGTGTACACATGTCTGAACAAGGTATTGTCTTTGGCAAGCTAGCAATGTATATAAGCTCCATTTGAGTCAGCCTATTTCATCAGCTTTGCAACTCGTTCATTTTTAAAGTCTTTCCTCACTGTCAGTAGTAAACTGGCTTGTGCATACTGTATATAAACTCATACAAAAGACATGCTGAGCAACAAAATGTACTTATCTCAGCAATGGCGGACTGCCTTTTGCTTAACTTAACTCAACTGGGGAGACTGTCCATTGGATTTTACAAGATCTATATTTTTATTTTCTCACAGTTCTATTGTATGCTTTAGTGAGTGATATTTCACTTTGTTAAAGCATGTACATTTAGTGCACATATCTCTATAGGAGTTGATGGATGGTCATCTACCAATATTGGCCTCGTATCAAGACAACCTGGAACTGAACACACTCAAAACGATTGAGAGGGAACCTGCCTGCTCATCTTCCCCTGTGAACCCAGCTGAGTCATTCACCATCAGACTACCTTCTCCAATACCCTCAACTAGGACGAGAACAACTTGAATCAAGGCCCAGCAGAGGAACATGGCTTTTGGTGTTATTTGTCATTATTTCCCTTCCTGTGAGCCTGCTCCATGTCCCAAATCCTGAGCTCCTTAGTAGACAATGGCTTCGTTTTATTGTACTTCACAAAGGTTGTCTTTGGAAGACAAGCATCCACATAGAAAGAGATACATGAGCAGATGGTGTCTGTGCAGTTGTCAAACTATCACTTGTACATCGGAAGTAGGGCTGCAACAGTCACGGCATTATTCGATACTGCAGTATTTGAAGGTTTTCTATGGGGTATTTCATTTTATTCTTTGTTTTCCCTTTTTACTGGTAAACATTAGCACAACCTGAACATGACCATGTCATTTTAGATAAGGATGAATCGTGATTTCGGTTTCGTTTTACTGGGTTTCTATTTGCCACACTCCGCTGAGGCTCCTTTACAAATTGCAGCACTGGTGAGTTGGCAACATACCTCTGACGCTCTTTGGAGTGAAATCCCCACAAATATAGCAGAATAGTTTTATGATCTTCAATTATAAAATGTCTTGATTTCAGCTTGATTTTACTTGTGATGCGTACAGAGAGGTCAGACATAAGTCAACAGTCCTGTTGCCTAAACTGTTTTGTCCTGACAATTTTTGTGGTTATTTGTGTTCAGTTTTGGTCCGAATTGTTAAGGTATACCATGAGTGATTTGTCTTTACCTGTCCGTATCATTCTTGTGAGAAACACAAGGGTGTAAATGGGATATGCATCACAGTATGTCATTGTCATGGGTTTAAAGATGGCTGGTAATCAGCCAAAACAACAGCAGCATGAACTATTTCTAGTATTGCTTCCAATAAATTAGAAAGATAGGCTAGCCTCCCTTTTGCTGTGCCACCAGCACCTGCTTTCTGTTTGTCTGCGGCTCTTGTCTTTCTTTGTCTCTTGTCTGCCTCCTCTTTTTCAGCAGAGAAA